>MPGH01000026.1:96899-110928 GCA_001937105.1 Colletotrichum chlorophyti | reverse complement strand
AAAAAAAAAAAAAAAAAAAAAAAGTGTTGATCAAGAGCGTCGCCGCAGCTGTCCCAACTGCTTGACTACCCAGTTCGCATTTCGACCTGTTTGTTTTTGGCTCATATACACGCGTTGAGAAGCATTCGTTCCGGTCGGCCAGCTTCCGAATCCCGAGTTCCGGACGTTCATCACGGTGACGGAAGACCAAAAACATCTAGCGTCGACCAGGTCCAAACAACATCCGCAGATACTCCAGGTCCCTAGGGTGTGCAGTGAAAATGAGTTGGCAACATCACTCGACGATGTCGGATTACGATGAGCTGAGGTTGCAGGAGAAATCTAGCTTGTTCGACGCCGCTGAAAACTCAATTCCACCCAACTGAGTTCATGTGGGGGAAACACAGACACTGGGTCGATCTGCAACGTCATTCCTTGTGAGAGACAAACATATTCAACCGCAACGGTATTGACATTCCTGACAACCCCCGCAACTCTGACCTTCCCACATGGCTTACACCTTTCTTGTCAGATCGAGGAATGTTGGTTGAGAGACACTTGCGATCTTGTCCCCTTCTTTACTCCTTCTTTTGTTCTGGCACACACACGCCCCGCCCCCTAAAAAAGCCCCATTTCAACACCGCTCTCGCTCTGACTTGCTTGAACTGGAACTTTTTAGTCTACCCGCCCCGACTACAGTACGACGCTGGCGTGGATGCTGTCACATTCCATTGGACACTGCCCTGGCCATCGAAACTGCTCTTCCCCTCAATTTCTTCTGATCCATCAGCCTCCTGGCTAACGTAGCTACTGGGGAAGAGAAACAAAGGCCTGACTAAGGCGATTGGGTTCAGGTACGGGGCATCAATCTTTGTTGCCTACAACCTGGACAATCTTCAGCAATTACCCCGGATATCCCCCGCGTCCGTTCCCTCCCATCAACGCTCTCCCCTCCCCACATCACATCATCACCGGCATCCATTCTCATAAGCACTACCGTCTACGACAGCCGAAATTCGGTGCCACCCGTAGCTCTTCCTCTCCGCTTTGCTTTCCTGGAGAAGCCATCGTGACCACTTCCTGCTAGTCTGCTTGTGGTAACGATTCGCCAGTCTCCCCTCCCCAGCTGTTTGCCCATGCTGATCCCGGAAACCACCCCGTCCCATTGACCGCAAGTTTCTTTTCGAAATACGCGAATGGTGAAAAAGTCTTGAAGCCCTGGTTTCTTGAGTGGAGTCTGCCTTGGAGGAAGAATCACCCCTAGCATGATTTCCTGTTCAATCCTCACGTGCTGTGGCCCTTCCACTCCCCTTCAGTGTCAGTCCGATAGATGTCGGTCCGATAGACCCTGGGTTCACGTTGCATCCTGCTCCAACTCCTGTACCACCCTCCCCAGTTGGGCACATCTCTTGGCTTCTATGCCAATTTCGAAGGGGCGGATGAGGCGAAGGTCTAGCAGTGCGTCGTCACCATGGAATCGCCGACGTATAAGAAGAGCACCGACCGCGGCCTTGATGGCCAGTCGTCCCGCGAAGCCATACGGCAATCCAACGCTGATCGATACGTGTGCCTCAAGCGGGCACTCTCTACGGCCCTGACCATGGCTTTCGTCGTCTATCTTTTGGCGACGAGCCTGTACCTTCTTGCCCCTGTGTGGTCTGCCGTCATCCGCAGCGGAAACGGTCCCGTCGTAAGCGTGAAGAATGGATCGTATGTTGGCATCCACAGCGCCGAGTACAACCAGGACTTCTTCCTCGGGATCCCTTACGCCAAGGTGTGTACCACAATTTCTCTTGTCCAGTGACAACGTACTGAGCACGGCAGACTCCTGAACGCTTCCGCATCGCTGAAGGTCTAGACTCGGCATGGAATGGCACTCGTTCTGCCAAAGAGTATCCTAAACATTGCATCGGCTACGGCGAGGACCACGTCGGGTACGACATGTCCGAAGACTGCCTCCAGCTCAACGTCATCCGCCCAGCCGGCGTGGCCCCCGACGCAGACCTCCCTGTAGCCGTCTGGATTCACGGAGGCGGCTTGGTACGCCTCACGCAACTCCGATGAGCTTCTCAAGCATCATCCATTAACACAAACCAGTACATGGGCGGCTCCGCAGACAAGCGTTACAACCTTACCTTCATTGTCCAGAACAGCGTTGAACAAGGAACGCCACTGATCGGTGTGAGCTTCAACTACCGGCTGTCCGTCTTTGGCTTCCCGGGCGGAAAGGAAGCGCTCGAGGCCGGCGCAACCAACCTGGGCTTTAGAGACCAGCGGCTGGCTCTGCGATGGGTGAACGAGAACATTGCTAGCTTTGGGGGCAGCGCAGACAAGGTCGCCATCTTCGGCGAGAGCTCTGGCGCCGAGAGCGTTTCGGCCCAGGTTCTGGCGTACAACGGTAGACGCGATACCCTCTCTTCAGGCCATACCCCCTGGCTGACATACAACAGGACGAAACGACGGCCTTTTCAGAGCAGCGGCCGCCCAGTCCGGTTTCGGCGGCATCATCCCCCGCATGCCGGGAGGCTTCAACTCTACGGATCTTTACCAAGCCAACTACGACACTTTTGTCGCAAAAATCCCGTCCTGCAGCTCGACCGTCGGCATCCCGGAGTCGCTCGAGTGCCTCCGCACCGCGCCTCTGGAAGAGTTCAACGCTGTCCTTGGCGGCTCTGATGCCTCCCCGAAAACCACCTTTACCTTCATCCCCTTCAAGGATGGCGACTTCATCGCCGATTTTGCAACCAACCAGATCGCGCGCGGGGACTTCGTCAAGGTCCCCGTCTTAATCGGGACCAACACAGACGAGGGCTCCGCGTTCGGACAGGGCAAGGGTCCGAACGCTGGGCCGATCAACACCGACGAGGACATGCGCTGGGCCGTCGCCAACATCATCCGGCCGCAGTCGGAGGAGACGACGGGCCAGACAATCGAAGAGCTTGTTAACGAGGTTCTGGAGCTGTACCCGGACGATCAAGCTGTGGGCATCCCTAGTCTGGAAACATGGCCGCACGTTGTCCAGCCCGGGGAGGACATCGCCGTGACGCGCGGCTTGCAGCAGCGGCGCGGCGGAGCCTTCTTCGGAGACGTGTGCGTTCCCCTGCCGCGACCTGTTTCCGTACTTTGTTTGGAATACTGACTCAATGAGCGCGCGCTTAGACTATTCCAGTGCTTGAGACGGAGGGCCAACATCGCCTGGTCAGAGCACAATCTGCCATCATACGCCTATCGTTTCGACGTCACCACGGCCGGAACGCCTGACTATATCGGCTCGGTCCATTTCGCAGAGGTGAGCATTTTGCCAAGACTTTCATCTTCGGACTGTATCGTCCATCGACGTTCCGCTCTATCTTGTTCCCTCTTCCGTTCTCTCGATTAATCCTGGTTTCTTCATCAACAGGTTGCGTTCGTCTTCCACAACCTCGACGGCCTCGGCTACGCCACCAACCCTTTTGGTGGGGATGACCCGGTCTACACAGAAAAGGCAAAGGCGCTCGCAAAGACCATGTCCTCGGCATGGATCAACTTCTTCGTTGGGCTTGACCCCAACGGCGCGCCGGGGCTGTCTTCCTGGCCCGCCTACGAGGTAGGTGACG
Organism: Colletotrichum chlorophyti; assembly: GCA_001937105.1. NCBI lineage: Eukaryota > Fungi > Ascomycota > Sordariomycetes > Glomerellales > Glomerellaceae > Colletotrichum > Colletotrichum chlorophyti. The sequence continues at coordinate 107,353 of MPGH01000026.1, read as the reverse complement.
AGGGAGTCGGTAGTGACGTTGTGTTTGGCATCGAAGGGGCTGTGGTTGAGACGGACGATTGGCGGAAGGATGGGATGGACTGGCTTATTAAGCACGCGCTTGATATACTCGGCAACTGAGTGTTGCGCCTTGCGGTGGTAGCCTCCTGTCACAAACGGTTCCGTGAAACATCGGCGGTCGTTCGGCCGGGGATCGGCAGGATCGGAGTATATGCGCCTCTCTTCTCGCCGGCCATTCGGCGTAAAGGACAAAAGGCATCTCAATACAGCTTGAGGGCCGAGTCGATCATGGAACGTGGTTGTTAAGAATTCTCTTTTCAAGAGGAATACAGAAACAGGCGAGAGGTGGCCAAAGTTCGTCACCAAATTTTGTCTTTGTCTTTGAATTTGCTGAACCCGGTCTCCAGCGGCGATCGAACCGATCGCTGTGATGTACTTGATGAAGGCAAANCCCCCCCCAAGATGGATGGATATGCTGACTGCTTGAATAAAGTGCCCGCTAAGAGTGGACGGCTCGAGGGCGCCGGTCTTTCGGCGTCTGCGAGAGACGTTATGTCTGTTTCCGGCCTGCCTAGTTGCCCTTTCTTCCTACGGTTCCTTCGCTCCCCGAGGTCTTGATGTAGCGCTTCCATCTGTTTGCTTACCAGCTCCTCGTTCATATATCTGTAGGTTTGCTCCTACGTTGGTAACTTACTTTAGGTTTAACCACTAATTCTTCTACCTAGTAAAGGTAGGGTATCGCACAGTGACCTCAGACTACTCGCAAGTCAGCCCTAGACGATGGTTTCCCCAACCGTTCACGTGGGTATTGTGTACGTGTAGCATGTTGCGCGGTGAAGATCGTCTTCTGGGAGTCTCGGTCTACTGGAAAGAGAGGGCCATTCCGGTATGACCTGTGTGGTCATCGAGGGACAATGGAAGTTTCTCCATCGATTGCCCGGCTTTAAGCTTGGCGGGGTGATTTTCATGTCTTTTTGGCCGAGAGTTTGGGCGCGGTGATGGAATGAAGGTAGACTCAAGCAAAACTGCTATGTAGAGAGACCGTCTAGCTACCCGTCCGTAGAGTTTGGAATAAGTCGTGTTTGAATGCAGCCCGTGACGGCCGGGCCGCCTCAGGTTATCTCCATGGATTGCTCGGAACTACCTTAGATTGAGGCTTCTACGGGCTCACCCGCTTGAACTAAGGTAGGTATTCGTGACTTCAATACCAAACACTTGTCTCTGATTGAAAAACTCAGAGATTGGAATTACTCACTGTCGTCACACGACGGGACTTTTCATTCTTATGTGTTTTTGTTTTTTTTTCCTTCTCCTCTCTCTGCTCTCTGCTCTCTTCTTTGGTAACTATCATCTGCTCCGGGCACACAATAGAATCACCAGAAGCACATGCTCACAGAATGGTACGCGACGGTTCGGTATGTCCTTTGCTGAGCATCAAAGTCTTCCACATGCTCAGAGACGTTTCAATCAAGGGGCCACACCATTTCCCCCACACTGGTCCCGAGATTCAATAGCTATACTCAATGGCTCCTTCAAGCCGCTGCTTTCGCCGATGCCTCGGAGCCACCCGCTCGTGCAGCCACGGCCTGAACCACAGCCTGCAGCGCCGCCCGGTCAGCGCCCCGGACCTTGTCAACCAGACCATCGCTGGTGAAGCTGACCGACTGGCGACCCTTGAGACCCTCGACCGCCACGCCCTTGGGCGCGCCGCCCTCGAAGAACATGAACGTCGGCATCGCGGAGACGCCGTACCGCCCGGCGACGTTGTTGACGTGGTCAACGTTCACCTTGACGAACGCGAGGCGGCCGGCGGACGAGTGCTTGTCGGCCAGCTCAGAGAAGATCGGCGCGATGGCGCGGCAGGGCGGGCACCAGTCCGCGTAGAAGTCCACGACGACATGGGTGGTGGAGGACAAAATTGCGTCCAGCTCGCCGGCGTTGGTGATCTTGTAGACGTTGCCCGAAGTCTCAGGGATGGGCGTGCGGTCGGCGAAGAAAGACTTCGGGGCCAAGTGTTAGTGAGTGTTGACTGACACGTTGCATGCGTCTCCAGATGGAACGGGTCACTGCATGCGATGCAGTCGAGATGGACGTGGGTCATTGGGACCTATCACTTTTCACTGGGAATAACGTACCCGTGCTAGCATGAAGATAGCGAAAGCTATCAATATGTAGGAAAGCGTGTCCATTGTGAGCCGTATCCGGTTGCTTGGCGCGGACTTGAGATGGTTACGTAGGGGGTCTGGAAGAGATGAGATAGATTGAGCGCTGCAAGGGACCCCCCGAGGGGATATATAGTTGTTTTCAGCGGAGGCAATAACTCAGGTAGGCACGTTACGACACGTGCGTTTGGGAACATTGTCAGGCTAGGTACCTTAGGTAGAAATACGGATACATAGTACCTTACTGGTGTGTCGGCCCATTGTTAGTGAACAAGGACTGCTTCTATAGTTCCAGTAACAGTTAGCGTGCGGCGCGCCCACCTTCGCCCCTCCCAACAGCAAAAGTGCTCCGTACCGCAATGTAGCATTGTCCCATTACTTGAAGAGTGGTGGTGCTCTTCTTAAGTGCCTTACCTCAAATTGAGTTGTTGATGAGAGACGGGCCGTGTCTTTCCCGCATAGAATTGCAACGACAGTGTAATACCGACCTGATACAGAATCGCCTACGCCTACGCCTACTTATGCTGAGTTTGGCTGGAGGTTTAGTTACTGACTTATCTCATTTTGAATTGCTGTTACTTTTGTCATCAGGCTTATTCAGAGCAGGTCAAACCCTAGAGGCATCTTTCAGGTATCAGTTTTGTCTTCGGTCAATATGCAAGCGATTTCCGAAATATATATATATATATATATATATATATTTAAAAAAATTAAAAGGAAAAGGAAAAGAAAAAAGACAATGAAACCTAAGAATCCAAGCTAAGGCAGCTCTGGCTATGCCTTCGCAAGTAGTTTGACAGAATAAAACAAAACTTTGTGGGTATTTGGGTTCCCGATCCTGACGTTTGATTACCAACGCTGACTTGGTTCATGAGGATACTGTGCCTCTGCCAATGCTGATACTCGGGGAATTGGGCTCAGTTCGGAAACATGGCGTCGCACAGCCTTCTTCAAACGAACCCCTCTCAGCTCATTCCTATTTTGCGGTTGTTTCCCTCTTGATTCTCTAGCTGCTTAGTAGTTGCGCCATATCTTCGCGTCATCCGGGCTGCATAGATCCTATCTCGCACATCTTGCGGCTTCTATAGACCTCAGAATAACTTCGACCAAGATTCACCATACATCAGTGGCTGTACCACGCCAGAATCAAGGTAAGAAACCCAATAACCTGTGGCATTGTACCGTCGGCGTCCCTAACTGCTCATCGGGCGTGTAGCAATGGAGAAAGACCACCGGCTGTCTGAGCACTCACCATCTCCAACTCATCCAAACAATCGCCCGTCTGGTCCAGTACGTGCTGGCAATGGGAACGGCAACTCGGAATTACAATCTCTCGGTCGTCTACTGCGAGTAATGCTGCAAGCCATCATGCCTTCTCGTGGGGAGTTCCGATTCATTATCGCACTTGTCAGTATCTACTTCGCTCCATTTCTACTGGCCAGATGGCTTGAAAAGCTGGCGACGCTCATCAGGCTCTATAACCGCTGGCAAAAGGGGGGACATAACTCAGCTTGCCTCGGCCTGCATTTGTGGCCAGTAGGATAGCTTGGTCTATTTAGTTGTTGCAGCCGTGGCTTCATGTTCACGTCAACCGCCTCTCGGCCTACTTGCTTGCCGTAGTCTTAGTGTTCGTCCAAGAGGTTCGATTACATGGTCGGCTATTATGTTGCCAAAAAAAAAAAAAAAGAAGGTGGTTTCGTTCATTCAAGGGCTCTGGAGAATGTTTGCTCTGAACTCAGTGAATGAGGTGCCACTACTGTCAAAAAATGGGAAGCAAACTGTCTCGAAATGCTTTTTGTGGATGCGCACAAGCCCAATGTCGGTGTATAAGCTTTAAAGTCAGGTAAACTCAACACAAGCTAATTCAAGTAGCTAAAGTAAGATACGATTGACCTTACTCATTAATGTTTGGTGGTCGACTAAGTCATCGTAGGTCAGGTTGCACAACGTCTAGGTTACTCTCGTGGAAACTATGGTATATGGTTAGCTTCGACGCCAAAGCTTTCACATACGACCACACCCACTGGAAAACTCGGGATCCCGTCCGCTCTCCCATAGATAAGCCAGTGAGGGCCGGATTAGTAGTTGGGTCGGTGACGACCAGCGAATACCTGGTGTTGTATGTTTTCAATGCTTTTTTGTCTGGTCTTTTGATGGTTCATGTGGGTTGGTTGATAATGTTGTGGGTAACAAGTAGTAGAGTCCGACAAGGTTTCTGTTGGTTTAACAGTGTGAAAATATAGCGATATCGCGTGCTTTGACGTGGTAACTGCATGGATTCGTTGACTATTGATTGATGATATGTAAGAGGGAAGAATCTCAGGGCTGGCCGAAGTGGTGGGAGATGTATTACTATAGTAAGCGAAGGAGGCCCATCACACGGGCCGCCGCAAGGGGCCGCCACCTTACTTGCCGACAAACGGGTTATAACACTTATAACTGTTGTCACAGAGATACCCGTAGGGGAAACAGTAACAATGTAGGCATAAAAGGTATAGAATTTCTAAGTGAAACGGGATTAGATTGCTAAGTAGAAGTTGAGCCTGGTGGTGTTGTAGATATATGTCTGAGTCGGTCGAAGGTGGTCGTAGCCCCCGGTCGCCAGCCGTCACGGACTATGGCAGGCCCTTTGCCAGGCTGCCATCGAGTGTTCCAGCTAGTCATCCCAGCACTGTTCATGCTTTTTTTTTTTCTCTTGAAAAAGTGTTCTTCATGCTCGACGGAGCGGAAGGCAGCGTCTTATACATTGATCCCATGTGCACTCTTAAAGGCCTACATTAGCATCTGCTTTTGGCTTAACAACAACCATCGTAGTCTATCAAACGGATTAATCACCTCCAAGGCAATTTACTCTGAGCATTTATATTTGCCGTAGTAACCACAACGAATAGAGTATCCGTTAACATCCCAGTCCTTCGTGCCGTCCCTAGCACCGCGGCAGACAGTGCATCGATTGGGCCACTTCCCATTGGGGAGCGACTGCTCTATTACGCTGACTGAGCCGCCTATCAAGCCGAAGCAGAAAGAATTGGCGGCGGAAATGGCCTGTTCTTCGGATCTGTCTGGTCCAACGGACCAGAAGACAGCGCAGTCCTTAGCTACCGCCCCTGCTGAGAAAGCAGCCGCTGAGATCAGAGGGATGAGAAAGTGCATGATGTGCTGATGCGGGTGGAAATCGAGGTGTTAGAAGGGCTGTATTAGCGAGCGAGAGATGTTGCAGACTAAAAGGGGATCAAGTTTGCTTTGGTGTTGTAAGAAGAATAGAAAGTTTGGCAAGTACCCTTAATATTTTTAAATAAAAAAATTCATAAAGATATCACTGGGCAACCAAATATCGGTATTCAATAGCCACGTAAGTGGTGTTCTATCATTCAACAGCTCGAATGACTGTGATAGTGGAGCAAATCTCCAGGAGAATGATGTGATGATTAATCATGAATAACAAGCAAGCAAGTGTGAAATGAGAACAAAGTCCGCCGGCTCTTCGTGGTAAAATCCTTATTAGTAGTCATACCTGTACCTGCGAGAAATTTCTACTTAAAGTACACTGTGATATCGGGAGCAAAAGATTCCTCAGGAAGAACCTACTACAGACATTTACCGAGTGTATGTAACTTGAGACTGACCGAACTTTGAAAAGATGATACTTCGGTCTGAGCATGCATCCACAGCGTTTCTCTCAGTCTATCAAAGCAGCTTGTGGCGTCGTAATCACTACTTGATTCATTAACGGGGACTCGGTTGACCTATCGTGAAGATGGAAGTCAAGCTATTTCCATATCTACCTGAGGATAGATTAAGCCGGTATCTTTCGGGAAATTAGGTCAGCCATCTTAGTAGTAGCCCGGCTCTGCCTTGTCTGACTCTTTCTGCAAAATGAGCCATACAGTTGGATCTACTTTACTTGAAATCGGTTTAACCGTAGGTGCTATTTGATGAAGATACAAGGAGCTTGGAGTGGAATTGTAGAAATGTCATGATCGGGTTGTACTAGGTCCTTGCGAAGGGTAGATCATGCACACGTCGTCAGGAACCAGCTTCATCAGAAGACGATAAGACTAATAGTAGTATCTACAAAAGGAAAATAATAAACACGGGGCTGGTTTGTGATTTGAAAAGGGGCGCACGCACGAACCAAGGGTTTTTTCACAGTTATATTGCTGCGTCGAAGATAGCGACGGTGTGTAGCAAGTCTAGTAAATTAATTTATAACAGAGGTTTTGTACTTCCGTTCGGGAAGGTGCATCAATCATCCATAGCAAAGTACTAGCTTACTCAAATGCGGGTAGGCAAGTTCTTCGCAATTTTTAGGTGAGTCAGTTAGAGTATCACCAAGGGGCCACACCAAGCTGTGATCAGCATCATATAACGCGAGTACTGTCAAGGGACGCATATCACTCATCAAAGTAATAACAGATTCCATCCAGTCACGCACGCGTGGTAGTAATCATCAAATCATATTGCCAGAATTAAAGATTACTATACTGTCAGGTTCACGGCGGGCCTACCGAGAGTCCTAGAGAGACGGGACCGGGAACGGCAAAGTGGGGCATCAGAGGAGGACCGGAGCGGCGTCGGGGGGACGTTATTCCGGGGACCTAGACAAAAGGGAAGGGATTTCTGTGATAGGGACTAGAGGAGGCAGGTTCGAATGAAGAAAATAACCAATACCCACCTGGTGCCACGCCGACCCCTTCACTCTGTGCGAAGCAAGCCTGACATATACCCCCATACTTCAAGAGACAAGGCCAAGAATGAAGATCGTCCCGCCTCCCCGCCATAGAATGCTTGACTTATACCTGGTTTACTCGCTCGCATATGTCTATGCCACGATATTGCGCAGACAAGTTTTAGAAACCTTTTTGCGGCGTTGATGCATGGTCATGCCCAGCCCCAACGTGGTTGGATTGTTTCCGACTTCAGCCTACGGATACGTTCCTAGCATATGCGAAGTCAGCTCAGTGGGGCAACGGTCGTTCGAATCACCGGGCACTGTGGGTTTCGGCGGCGAACCACCCACGTAGAACGTAAGGTATCATGTCAGATGTAGTTTAAACCCTGTTGGCACCACGCCATACACAGTCCGCCGAAGCAAGAATATGCAACGTCAAGGCCGTGCCCCAGTGGGGGCTTATTGTAGCTCGAAGGACGAATCCGATTCGTCACAAAGCGAGGTGTTGATGACTGTGTGAGACAGGGACAAGCTGTTGGTCTTATAAGTACTGCTCATCTACAAACACATACATAGTGATTCAATTGTCACCAACGAACAATATCCACCCGCTCCGTAATAACATCTTAATCATGGTCCACACACTTCGAGCATGCGCAGCGGCGAGGCTGAAGGCCGTCGAGCTGCTGATTGTCTACACACGTGTGCAGCTCTGCAACTTCTTCGCCGGCTTTGGGGCCGTCTCGCCGATGTGGTCGGCGACAACCTCGAACATCGACTTTGAGCGACAGTCTCCACTCCGCCAGCGCAGCTCTTACGTTAACGACTCGAGCTCTGAAGAATTCGTCCTGTCTGATGGGCGGAAACTCGGGGTCGCGTATTACGGCGCGAAAAGTGGTTCGGCGGTGTTTTACCTACATGGCTACCCATGCTGTCGGCTTTCTGGCGGCTCGTTCTTCGACGCGCCTGGCAAGGAACTGGGCGCTAGGATCATCGCGGTAGACAGACCGGGCATTGGCAACAGCTCTCCTCAGCCTGGCCGCACGATGTTGGATCATGCGAATGACATTCGCGAACTTGCAGAGCACTTAAAACTCCAATCTTACGGCGTCATTGGCGTCTCGGGCGGCGGCCCGTACGCACTGGCATGTGCCCATGCATTGCCGGCAGAACACTTGAAGGGTGTCTCTATCGTCTGCGGTATGGGCCCGATTGCTGTCGGTACTGAGGGCATGAAATGGAGCAACTGGATCTTCTTCAAGGGGTTGTTGTATGCCCCAATGGTAATTCGGTGGTTGCAAAGCAAGGCGGTAGCTGTACTTGACAAGCTACCAAACGAGAAGATAGTCGAGTTAGGGCAGAGCCAGTTGTCGAAGAAGTCGTACAGTTGGGTCAGTCCGGATATCAAGACTCTCAAAGACACTGAATTGTTTACTATGATGCTCGACTTTCATCGGGAACATTACAAGCAGGGTATCGATGGAACTATGGAGGATGGGCGGGTTTTGACAAGTGACTGGGGATTTCGTCTGGAAGACATTCGCTCCTCTATACCGATTCAACTGTGGTATAGTAAGAAGGACACGAACGTACCTTTCCGGATGGGCGAGGCGATTGCCTCACGTCTCAGCTCTCGTCCGGATTTCTATGTCGATGAGTATGAAACGCACTTAGATCTCGTGTTGAAGTGTCGTGCAGACGCTCTAGAGCATCTGCTTGACAAGATGTGAGATTCACTTAGTACAACTTAATCTTCTTGCTTTGAAACTCTCGCTCACGAGATCAGGGCCAGCTGACTTCAAAATTCTCCGCTTTACTAGGTATTCTGTATGTTTGTGCCCTCTATCAAAGACTTTTCTCCTCCCACCTGTTCACCCACGTCTGCTTCGACTTCTAGAGCCTTTCTATCGTGTCCGCATGTTCCGGCTCTGTTGGTGCAGGAAACTATATTGCAGTCTCTCCCAGTGCTAAGCTTTGTCTCTTTAGTTGTACGTCTCCTTGGATTTATGCGTGCTTAATGCTGGGTCTGTAAAATGTCGTTGTCTCCTGCTGGGTTCGTATTTGGCTGTGATCTGTATGTCTGTTGACTACTACTGCTGTTTACTGCGTTGGCGTAAGCTTGGTCTACAAAGTTTAATGTTACACTATTAATAATCCTTCTTTATAAAAGGGACAATAGGGAGCTAATCTGTCTGTAGTCTATGGTATTATACAATGTTACTTATAGTATGAAAGTGCTACCTTCATATAGAAGATGATGACGTTCTATTGAACTTACGGTTACAGAGGAACGATGTAAACTTTAGTAGGGGGAATAGATAATTTCCGATGTGTTGGTACCTGTTGCTGTGTTCTCAGGAGTTGCTTGGGGATACTAGTTGTACACTGCGAAGCGGTTTCAGGCCCGACTGTGGTGGTAGCGATGGTGTGTTCCGTTGCTACGTCGTTGCTTGTGGCTTGTTCTTAATGATTCTGTGGTTGCAGCGTACTCTCTGGTTACACCTAGGTCCCTTTAGATGTAGAACTCAGGCTGAGGATGGCATTGTACCCGAAAGAGCCTTTGTGACTGCGAGCACGCGTGTTTCGCTTGGTCTTTGTGCTGTTGTCCTCGAAATTTTATTCTCGCTTTTGTTTCGATCTTGTTTACCCTTGACTGCTATTTATGACACTGAAACAGGTGGATTCGCCCGGGACGGAAGATTTACGTTACGAGTTACGTCGAGATGCAATGAATTAAATCCCCCCCAAGGAGTAATGACCGATCACCGGTCTATGGAAGTGACCACTAACCTTTGAAATGTGAACAAAAGCCCGCTCTCTGAGTATATTGGTGCAAATTGAACAGACATCTCAAAGTTGAGGCGTTACTATCTTGTATAGCTGTGGACCCAAACACGATCCATCAACGAGCACTTTGTTCAGACGGCACGCGTACGTGCTGATACCTGTGATGTTGTTGTCAGCTTTTGCAAGAATGCGCCGAGAACCATTGATTTAACGGGTACTTTTCACCACCCGCTAAATATGCTGCAGTGATGCCCGCGGGTGTTATGAAGACCTCTGATGAAATTGACAGAACCATCTTCCCAGCCGAGTAATGGCGAGGTGCGGTTCAAGCCCACGCGGATTTGTCCTCCTACTGTGAAAGGGTTTGACACCTTGTCGGCTGCTCGCAGAAGCATGATTGGCGGCGGAAGCAAGCCTCCCTGATGGTATAGGCGTACAACGTGGCTGAAATCCATGTCGGATTTCACATTTTGAGTGCCAAGTGCCGATGTCAGTGAGTGATGCCGCCTGAACAGCCCCAACATTTCGGCACCATTTCTACACCAAAAATCCCAGCTTCCATGAATTTATACTAATCCATTTAATGGTTATAAGTAAATCTTCAAAACTGATAGAACGTGAGTGTATGTGGTGAAACATTCAAAGAGTTAATTCACGCAGTAGGCAGCTTACGTAGTTTATCCAGGTGGTGCCGAAAGCCCGCCACGACCCCGGCCCGGAGGTGGGGTCCTCGCGCGTTGTGGGGTCGAAACAACCCTCACCCCACTCACTCGGAGGACCCGGGCTCACTGCTATTACCGCTTACAACCATCGCGACATGCAGCCTACGGCCAC
>MPGH01000026.1:17667-96893 GCA_001937105.1 Colletotrichum chlorophyti | reverse complement strand
TTTTTTTTTTTTTTTTTTTTTACACCTAGGCGAGGCTGAGCCGGCTTTCAGATTATGACTCGAATCCGGAAACAAATGTGCCGAGCGCTCTTTCGCGCTTTGAACTTCGTCTCTTCTTTTGGTCGATGACATATTAAAATCAAGTATATATCGTCAGCCCGTCACCCGCACAATCGCATCTCACACATAGTTCAAACCATCCAAATTACCAAAGACACTAAAGAAAAAAAAAGGAGAAACAACATAATGTCCTCCTTCCCGCCCCCCATCATCCCAAAAGCCCTCCCCCCGAACGCCAAAATCGCCCTGATCTCACCCTCTGCCCGTATAAACCCCCTGCTTCCATCTCCGCTGTCCCGCTCTGAGACGCTCCTCAGATTGCTGGGCTACACCGTCACAACAATCTTCTCCAACCCGGGCGAGTCGCTCTCCCCGACCTCCGACACCTCCGTCTCGGCCTCCATCCGCAACCGCCTGTCCGAGCTCCGCACCGCCTTCGCGGACCCCACAATCGACCTCATCCTCTGCACCGTCGGCGGCTCCACCATGACCGAACTCATCCCCGCCCTGGTAGCGGACGAGGAGCTCCACTCCCTGATCCGCCAGAACCCCAAGCTCGTCGTCGGCTACTCGGACATCACCGTCCTCCACTGGTGCCTCCGCGCATTGACCGGTCTCCGCACCTTCTACGGCCCCTGCGCCGTCACCGAGCTCGGCGAGTCCTCGACCTCGACCCCGGCGACCCTCTCGTCCTTCCCCCCGGCAGACGACGGGGCGCCCAAGCCCCAAGACGACGGCTACCTTCAAGACTTCCACCTCGCGAACCTCCTTGCCGTGGTCTCCCACCCGCACAAGCCCCCCGGCCCCGTCCCCCGCTCCAAGTTCTACGCCCCCTTGATACCCCCTTACTTCCTCGTCTCCCCTACCTCCACGGTCCCGCGCGCCCTGGCCCCCTCTCCGCCGTGGACCTGGCTCCGCCCAGGCCGCGCCCGCGGGCCCCTCTTCGGCGGCTGTCTGACCGTCGTCTCCCGCATCCAGGGTATCTCCCGCATAACGCCCCCCTGGGAGGGCAGGATTCTCTTCCTCGAATCCGCCATGGCCGAAGCCGACATGAAGAAGGGGAACCCCTTGCAGAGGGTGCGGCAGTCCGTCGCGGACCTCGCTGCGCGGGGCGTTTTCGACGAGATCGAAGGCTTGGTCATCGGGAGACCCTACGGTTACAACTCGGAAAAGGAGCGCGCCGAGTACGCTGCCGCTTTCACAGGCGTGCTCTGCAGGGGCCCGTTGGCCGAGCGGGCGTTCCCTATCTTAATGAATGTTGACGTCGGGCATACTGCGCCCATGGTCACGTTGCCAATGGATGCGCTAGCTGTGCTGGATTCGGAAAAGGATGAATTTGCTATCGAAGAAGCGGTCGTGGTTTAGAGAGGGGGGAACAAAAAGCTTTCACAGGAATCTTGTCGGGATGGATATACGTATGGGCTTGATAGACAGATGAGGTGGATGATGATATATAGACGGCTGCTTGGCCTGCGGGGGGTATTGCTCTGTATTATATGTGACATGGCATATGTGCTAACCAGACTCTACTTGTGCAGTGTGTGGTCTCAAACTATCATATTCCCGACTTTCCTCTATCCCGATTCATGTTCGTGTTTTGTCATATAAGGGAAAAACAGCCAAGTCCCATGCCCACCAGCGATGTATCAACCGTTGAACCCCTATCCAGAGAAAGCATTAAAGACCCTTCAAGGGAATGACTCCGAAACGCTCTTCGCTGGTGCAATTTTTGGGATATCCCGGCATGGAGAAATTCATCGTGTGCTTCAAAGAAAAAAAAAAGGTTCGTGCTAGACTACCATTGACTTCAAGTCGAACCGCTCAAATCACTGCTTTGCTGACCTGCAGGGTCAGTTGGTCGATTCTTTGCTGACTGGTCATTGTTACCGCTTTCTAGCTCGCCGTCGATAGAGCCAAAGAAATTGGCACCAAGTGGCGATCTATGTGCCTAGTAGAAACCGTCGTTGGTGTTGCTCCTGGAGCTGGGTGTCGACTGAGCTGAACTGCTGGCGTCGCTGGGCGTTGGCGGCTCGACGACCTGGCTTCGAATCGTCATGATCCACTCATGCTGCAGGAGCTCTACGGCAGACGCTCGGTGCTTGGGATCTCTTGTGAAACACCTCTTCAGAAAGTCGATGCCCTGAGGGCTGAGCTGATCGGTAGACGGCATCTGGGGCGGATTACCCTGGGCAATGTTGTACATGATGGCCCACTCGTTGTCTAGATTGGCCCAAGGCCGACGACCTGTGGCCATCTCTAGGATGACGCAGCCCAGCGACCAGATATCTACCGAGCCGGCCCTGCCGGGGTTCTCGCCCTTGATTACTTCGGGCGACATGTACATGGGCGTTCCCGTCATGGATTTGTTGGGTTTCGTGGCAGTGATGTCCTGAACGAGCGTCTTGCCCTGCCTGGCAATGACCTTGGCGGCTCCAAAATCAACGTACTTGATGATACCGTTATGGTCAAGTAGAATGTCTAAATCTCGTTAGCTCGATTCTGCATTCATACTCGCAGCTCACTCACTTTCTGGTTTGATGTCGCGGTGGGCAATGCCACTCTCGTGCAGGTAAGCAAGACCCTCGAGCAGCTGTAGCGCGTAAACCATGATGACCTGCTCGTCCTCAATGCGGCCGTGCTCCAGCAGATTCGCCAGGGAGCCTCCTTGACAGAACTCCATAAATATGTAAACCCTGTCGCGGTGAACTTCGATACCGTAGTAGGACACGACGTTGGGGTGGTCAAGAACTTCCAAAACGCCCATCTCATCCTTGATCTGCTCCGCAATGGTCGGAATCAGCTTGGGATCCTGGAGACGTATCTCCTTCACGGCCATCAAATGACCAGAGTCGAGGTTCATGGCAGCGTAGACGTTGCCAAAAGTACCACCGCCAACGAAGTGACCCTGTTGCCAGCGCATCGTGATGTTGGTGGCCGACGACGAGAGATACGCCAGGGAACGATCGACCTCGTTGTTGCCCTCGAGCACGCGACCGAGTGCTTGTCTCTCAGCCTCCTTCGCTTTTCTGATCTCGTCAACCTTGTCAATCTCCTCGAGTCGCTGCTCCGTAATGTACTTGGAGGCCTCGTTGTCGTCGAGCATCCGGTTTTTATCGAGACGCTTGAACTGACCCACTAACGCTTCGATGCGTTCCTTCTCCGCTTGAGCCGCCAGGTTTGATCTCGCGCCCATGATGTCGAAATGCGAAATGAGGAGAGCCATACAGCCGGCCACCTTAGCCCGAAGCCTTGCATACTCTTCCTCGCCCAGAGCCAAGATGTGTCTCCCTCTCGTCATGCCCATGGCAAACTCAAGAGCCAGGACCGCCCATCGGAACGTCTTTCGATCCGATGCGATACAGTCGTCGCAGATGAAGCTGACCCAATCCAGCGCGAGTTTGGTCAGCTTAAGATTGTTCATTTGTTTCCGGTTGCTATCCATGACGAGCAGTGAACGTTGACCAAACTCCGTTGCGAAGACAAAGCAAGTCTGGATCAGCTCCTGAACCTCTCTGCCCTCGGTTTGTTTGCGGATGATCTCAACACTGTCCATGAAGTTATTGGACAGCTTGTAGGCCACACGTCTGATCTCCATGAGGCGTGTGTTGACTTTGTGCAGGTTCGACCGCTGCTCCACCACGAGATCGACATGCATATCCACAGCGTCAATGAATGCCTTCCTAGCATTCACGAGCCGTGTCTGCGCGCCCGCGGCGACCAGTCGCATGTGCCCCTTCTTCAGATCGATATTTCGTTCCTTGACTGGAAGTGACACAACATCGCCAAACCAGTGGGGTGTGCTCTCAGGACGCAGAATCAGAAGGTAAGGGTCGCTGGGATCTTCGGCAAATTGTTCTGGCGAGCTGAGGCCCAGAATAGAGTGGATGGCGTCGTGCCTCTCGACTAGTGAAGGCGATGCCACGATGAAAATCCCTTCTTGCTCGTAAAAGTCTGTAAATACCTGAAAGTGGCCCGAGACGATGAGTCTGTCATAGAATTCCTGCAGCTTCTCGGGTGCGAATGATATGCTGAAGTCGGATGCGTTTTCGTAGTTTTCGCTCAGCATCCGGGAAAATCGCTGCAACATCCGCTGCCGCACTCTGACCGAGTCCAGACACTGCTTGTATCGTTTGCTCATCTCGGCCGTGCTCTCCTTCGGCTTCACCTGGAGCTCCTTCTCAAACGTTACACTAAGACGGTTGATTGCCTTGAACGTCAACGAGCTGAACTGCTCCGCAACCTCGACATCTCCGCCTAGTAGGTGGCTCCCAATTTCGTTTGCGAAATCCCATTCTGCAAACAACAGCTCAGCCTCCTTGAAGGTGTTCTTATTGCCGCTGAGCTTCCAGTTGAGCATTTTGAAGTAGTATTTGAGTGCATCCAGTACAACTTGGTCAAAAGACTCGTCGATGCAGGGCGGAAGCTCCCACCCAGGCTCTGGTTGCGTGACTGCAAGGCACTCCAGCTTAATGCGGATGGCCAGCTTAAGAAGGAGCTGGAACTGGCCAATCATCTGGTCCTGCATCATGGGATTTTGTTGGGCCGACTCCTTGACTTTCTTAGCATAAGCGAGACGAACTTTGATGATTTCCTCAATCAACCGGGAGGGAAAGCTGATGAGCGTGAGCAGCTCCTCAATGTAAGGTGGAAGATGCCGCTTCTGGAAAGCAGCGAAGTTGCGAATCAGGGTCTCCTTAGACTTGTTGATGACGGTCGAGATGCCGGGCAACATGCCTTTGTGGGCGTCCTTGTTCTTCTCGTCGTCGAACTCTTCGTCGTAGAGAGATTTCAGGCCATCTTCCTTCATCAGTCGGTCGAGGAACGAGGACTCGTCAGTGATACCGTTACCGACAGGCGATCTTTGCCGGGTCCGCGTGAAGTCCAGCTCATCGTTGCCGACCCACTTCTTAAGAATGGCGAGTTCGGTGTTGATCAGCTCATTGGTGTTGTACCAGGAAATAATCGACTCGGACGCCTCGTGGAAGAGAGGAGAGTTGGCAGACTGGTGCTCGGCTGCCAGTGAGGTCCACGACGGGTACAGGCTCTCGGCCTTGTCGATCTTCTTCACCACGTCCTTGACCTGCTCGTATGGTGGCTTTCCCGCCTCGCTCTCGCCCTTGACGGAGAAGTTGATGATCTCGTCCAGGGTGCGATCCAAGGACGCACGGGCCTCCTCTACCATTCGCCTTTGTACGGGTAGATGTCGGCCGCAGACCTTTGAGCGGATACCCAGCCAAAGCTCTGCCTTTTGCCCGCTCTTGCCGACCGCTTGCTCGTTGGATCCGATCAAGCGCTTCTTTTCTTGCCTGACGACATCTCCTGTCAGGACCGCCTCCAGCATGCCGTGCCACTCTAATCTCTCCCGGTTCGTAGGGTCTTTCAAGTCCTCTTCGGACGGTTGTAGGTCATCATTACCGTAGAACATGATGGTTTCCTGGTCGTACCTGTCGTCAAAGGGGCCCTCGGAAGAGGGGGTCTCCCCCTCAGAGTCTGAGTCGCCGGTTTGACTCATACCGTTCGCATATCCGTCAAACGGGTATCCATCGTTGTGATCCTGGCGCAACCTTTGGACGTATGCCCTCTCCTGCTGGCGGAACCTCTCGCTGGGACGAGGGCGACCTCTCGAGGATGCTCGAACGGACTCGACGAAGGAAGGCGCGGGATGCGGCCTACGGTGTGTGGCAGGAGCGTACGTGTTGGAGGGAGTCCTCGCAGGAGCGCTTGGCCTCTGTGCCTTCGTCGCGGCGCCGTTGACGAAGGCTTCACCGTCGCTGGTGTTGCTTCGCTGGCTGCGTGTCACGCCGTTGGCTACAGTATTCTGGACCAGGTTCGACATGGAACCGACGTGGCCCTCAGAGTATCTTGCAAGGGAGCCAAGCTCATCCTGGCGTTCGAGGGCATGGGGGTCGTCAGGATGGGAATCAGCAGACGAGGCAGAGTTGTCCGAGTCGACGGCGACGGGCAGAGGACGCTGGGGCATGATCTGTTCTGGGAGCAATTCTTCGTCTCCGTTGGAGAATCGCACAGCTCGTGGGGACGGCTCGGTGGACATGTTGGCTGATTGTATATCGGACCAGCAGAGGGGGGTATCCCCTGGTAAAAGCAACGGGTTCCGATGCGGGCGTTGGCGTATGCGTATGGGTATGGTCAGGCCTGTTGGTAGGGTGAGTGCATCTGTCGCGCCTCGGTCTGCCGCTCAGCAGCAGTACACACACACACCACACACACGTACACAGCTCTCACTGCAGGCTGCGTGTGGATAATCGTCCGAAAGAGGGACAGCAGCACGCAGCGTGTGAGCGCAACAGACGGAGAATGGCCCAGCAAATCGACCGTTTGGTGCGCATGAAACGGAGATTAGGATGACATGAGGCAACCGTATCCGCGTCGGTTGGGACGGAGCTAAACCAAATCTAATGGGGAGTGGTAGGTCGGTTGATGTCGGTCGATCGGTTGTGGGCACAAAGAGTGGTGCGGCAGGAAGAGGACGGGGGGAGGGGCAAGAGAGGAGAAGAAAAATCTACTACAGAAATTAAGAAAACGCGATCACGATGCAGTTGCAGAAGCTGCAGGCCGCAGAAGTGATGAGAGCCCAGGCGTGGAAATTTGATATGGGGAGGACGGAGCGGACGGATCGCACACAGTCAAGGGGAACGACACGAAAAAGGGAGCGCGACAGGCTACGGCCTGCGAGTGCTGGCGGGCGACGATTGGTTGACCGGAGGCTAAATTCGCTAGCAGCACAAGGATTCGGCGGGCCATCCACGGATTCCACGCCGGATGGTGTACGCATTAGCAGCAATAACTAGACAGCTCGGGGTGAGGGACCTTGGGGCCTCACAATAAAAAAAAATACTGTAAGAGAGCAGGGGGGGACGCATTCCGGTATGAGCTTTATTGCGGGGAAGTCGTTTGCCGAGGGCCTCCTGGTGCCTTAGCCTCTTCGTTAGGCCGGGTTGGGATGGAAGGAACCTCTTCCAACTGTCTGCAAAGCGCACACTGCGAGACGGCTCGGAGGTGTGGCTGCGTGGCGTAACCCCCTGTCCAAACAGATCTCTCACCAAACCTAGCGATTCTCCAGTCATGTATGGCCCTGGCCATCGAGTATTGCGCCCGGCGATCGAAAACCAACGCGACATCCGAAAGGGTCACAGACGATCCAGATGCTGTGGCGAGTGCCTACGCAATGGAATTTGGCAGCTTTCCAATCATCAACTCAATGAGTTCCCCCTTCAAGCGGTGCCCCATGCCCTGGCGTGGCACGTCCTGCCGTGTGGCATTTTTGCTCCGGACAGGTCACGGCATCGTACTATCCGACGGTTCATCACACCGTATATCATGATCATGATCTTACTCGCCATTTGCCATGCCTCGGGCAGACGGAGAAGTGAAAAAAGTGTTTAGATCGGAGTAGCAAATGCCGAACACGAAGACGCATGCATGTGGGGAGCTATGGTGAGCTTTCCGACTCCATATCTCTTATGTTTAGTGTTAGCTGATCCCCCCCCCCCCGAGGTCCATCGAGTGATAGATGGAGGCATGTGTGTCGATCATTCGCATGGCATGGGTTTGTTGAGACAGAGGGAGGAAGTCGATCGAGATTTCCGATGCCCGATGGGAAACTCGAGAAAAAAAACCCGCCCGTCCTTGCTGCCTTTACCTGTCTGTTGAGCTTTGTTCAACAAGCGAGCCTGAAAACCGGGCTCAGACGAGTGTACAGTACCCGGCCGACTTGAGAGAGAGGAACGGTCAGATAAGTAGAAGTATCGATGAGGCATCTTCAAATCCGCTCTTTCCTGGCATGCTTTTCCTTGGCAAGCGTGTAGCTGACCCATGCGCAAACCTCACAAGCCACATTGACGAGCCACGCAGCGTCTCCGTCTGCAGCTTCAACGAAAGCTTTGATATACTCAGTTTTGTTTGTCTCTGTTTCGGCTGCAAAGAGGATCTTCTACGATGATGATGCAGCTGATGTCACATGTGTCTTTTACATGTCTTGCCTCAAATTGCCCGAGTTTCGAATTGCTTATTGCCCTTGTTATCCAAGGAGCTTCCTCGCTGCATCACATCTACTAGTCGGCGAGGCAGTCATGGCAGGACATCATTCAGCTTTGTGCTTAAGCAGCAATTCCTCCTTCAACCCCTATTTTCTTTTCCCTTTTTATTTCTTTTTCCAAATTTTCTGGGATCGCCTTTCCCAATCAACTAGGTACTGATGTAAAGCGCTCATGAAACTGTGCTACGCATGCTGTAGTGCACAGGCCATGACTGCGAGGCGGTTCCGTGTATGTCCCGGATTCGATTTACAACTCCAGGATTTCAATCGTAGGTCATGCCACAATGAAATCTTAGAAGAGGCCAATCGAAGCCAGTGGTAATACACGGTTGGCCCTTCTCTTTGTCAATATTTGGATAGGCGATCGTACCTTTCCCCTATATCCGGATACCCCTAGTTAAGGACATCAACAGCCACCTAGGTTCCTGAGCCGGAGCCGGAGACAGCTGTCTGTCATTGAGATTGTTGGTTCGGCTTGAGCGAACAAGAGAATGAATCGCGCGCGTCTGACTCTCCCCGGCACAGACTCGCAGCGAGGGTTTTCCATCGCAGAGATAAAGAACTGCCGCCGCGGCTTGAACTCCGTCACCGCTCGTGCGCAAATCCCAGAGCCAAACCCTCCTCCCAGCGAGGTCCGACCCAAAAAACGTATCTGCGCCCGGATCGCGCACCGAGAATTCGGATCTTGGACCGAAGCCCATCCCCAGTATAGCCAATCAGACAGCTCGGAGCTTGAGCTTCTGCCGGACCCACACTGCTTATCGTTCCCGAGGGCCCCTTATCGGGTGGTAGGGACGGGGACCTACATCTCAAAGCTCACACCTACCTCCTCCCCCCGCCATCCCATCTGCTCCCTCCGGGAACCTTTTTCATTCCTCAAACCACCACAAAACTCACTCAATTGGAACCAAAATACCACCCCAAAAATATCAAACATGACGAGATCACGACTAGTCGCGGCGGCGAGGACGGCCAGGCCGCTCTTCTCTACAGCCCGCCACGCCCGGCCCCTCACCTCCACCGCGGGACTCACCTCCACCGCGGTCCCGGCCCCGGCCCTGGGCCCGAGAACGGCCCCGTCGTCTCAGCACCAGTTCCAGTGCCGCCTCTACTCAGCAGAGGCCCGCAGGAACTGGAAGGACAAGCTGGCGGCGTTTTCCAAGCAGGACAAGACGCCGCTGTACGACTTCCACGTCGCCCACGGCGGCAAGATGGTCATCTTCGGCGGCCACCACATGCCCGTCCAGTACGCCGGCCTGAGCCTCGCCGAGTCCCACCACTTCACCCGCAACCACGCCTCCCTCTTCGATGTCAGCCACATGGTCCAGCACCGCTTCACCGGCCCCAAGGCCGCCGCCTTCCTCGAGACCGTCACCCCCTCCAGCGTCGCCGACATGGACGTCAACTCGAGCAAGCTCAGCACCTTCCTGTGGCCGGGCACGGGCGGCATCGTCGACGACACCATGATCACCCGCTTGGGCGAGCACGAGTTCGCCGTTGTCTCCAACGCCGGCACGCGGGACAAGATCTTCAAGTACCTCACCGAGCAGACCGCCGGGCTCCAGGACCCCGAGGGCACCGAGTTCTGGTGGGAGGTGCTCGAGGGCTACGCCCTGATCGCGCTGCAGGGCCCCCAGAGCGCCGAGATCCTCCAGGAGGTCCTCGAGCCTGCCGACGGCCTCGACCTCGCCGGGCTGTACTTTGGCAACACGGGCTTCGCCAGGCTCAGGTACCAGGTTGACGGCGAGTGGAAGACGACGTCGGAGAAGGCCATGATCAGCAGGGGAGGCTACACCGGCGAGGACGGCTTCGAGATCTCGTTCAAGTCGACGAATGGCGAGGCAGACCCCCTGGCACGGACGCTGCTCCAGGTCGCCGGCCCGGAGAGGCTCCAGCTCGCCGGTCTCGGGGCGCGTGACAGTCTGCGTTTGGAGGCCGGCATGTGTCTGTATGGTCACGACATCGATGACACGACGACGCCGGTCGAGGGCAGCCTCTCGTGGATCATCCCCAAGGAGCGCAGAACCAAGGGCGGATTCCACGGCGCTGAGGTTATCAACAAGCAGCTCGTGCCCAAGAGCAAGGGCGGTGCGGGTATTGAGAGGCGGCGCGTGGGCTTCGTGGTGTCGGGAGCGCCCGCGCGCGAGGGTGCCGAGATACTCACCAAGGATGGCGAGAAGGTAGGCGTCATCACAAGCGGCTCGCCCAGCCCCACGCTGGGCAAGCACATCGCCATGGGGTACGTCAAGGAGGGGCTCCACAAGTCGGGCACCGAGCTGGACGTGGTAGTCCGCGGAAAAAAGAGGGCGGCGACGGTGTCCAAGATGCCGTTCGTGCCCAGCAAATACTTCAAGGGGCCGACTCCCGCTCCTGCGTGATGTTCCGGCAGGCTTGTACGAATAGGGGAAAAAAAAGGAATTGAATTTTAGGTTTAGGTATGATCTCTAGCACTTTCCGAGGCGTGTTGGCTGGAGACCCCTTGATATTTGTCCCATTGTTCATTGTTTCTTATAAAGGAGAATAGTGCACAAAGTGAAGAATGAGGGGTAAAGTATTGCAATTTGCAGGACAAAACATCACCGGTTGATAGGTAAAGGTGTGAACATAAAAGATTCTTCGTAGCANTCGATTGCGTCTTTTTTTTTTTTTCAGAAGGGATATTTGACGATGGTGTGAGTTCTGTATCTGTCCAGAGTAAGTGGAAGCACGGCATGATGGGAATCTCGTGTCTGGTTCATCAAGTCATGATCTATTCCTTGTTTGCAGGCGGGAGTGCACTGCAAATGCCCATGTTTCTATCTCCTATTTTGTCTACCTACTGTCACGGCCGCGCAACGGCAGGCGGTGATCCTCTTCCAATCATTAAGGGCGAGGCGGGAAGATAAAGACAAAGAAGGCTAAATCTCGAATAAGGCCGCGCCGTGCCTTCTCGCCGGCGCAGGTTACGCAGCCAGGCTGGATTTGCTTCCTTCTGAAAAAAAAACATGTCAGGCGCAAAGAGGGCATGCTTATCGCTAAAAGGAAGGCCCCTGACGGATAAAGCAGTGCTTCTGTGGTTTCTCAAACACGTTAAGTAGGCGAAACCTCATTGCTTTGGGTACCCTTAGGTTTTTTTGGCGAAAGCTTTGCCAGTGCTTGAATGCCGGCCCATTTTCAGGGCCGGCTGACCCAAGGCCGAAGGATGTGTGCAAGCTCACAGAATGCGAGCTTAGCACATCTTGTACTCGGCACCACCCTCAGCGGCACGGGTGGGGTCATCAGTCAGGAACTTGTAGTCAATCTTGATGTCGAGGTCGCGGCGGTTCCGCTCGTTGGGCTTGACATTGATGGTGGCATCGACCTCCTCACCCGTGGACATAGTGAGGACGTCCTTGATGTAGAAGACGGTCTGCTTCCAATGGGTATACTTGGTGTGAGGCCCGGTGGAGAAGCGAACGGGCTTGTGGGCAGCGCTGAAATCGATGTCGAACCACGCGACGAGGGCGTGGACGAAGTCGTCGCGGCGGGCGGAGAGCTTGAAGGATGTGGTGAAGGCGAGGTCCTCAACCTTGCACTTGTAGAGGTCCAGGGTCAGGACGGGCGCAGGGTCCGTCACGACTGCCTTGATCTCGACAGTGTCAACCAGAGGCTCGGCCAGAGCAGTGGACTTCAGGGGGCTGTAGTCAAATCCGTAGACGTTGTCCCAGACTGGGTTGATCCGTCAGCATTGGTATCTAAAAGTACGTGATATGGTGAAAGCACGGCAAGGCTCAGAACTTACATCCAATCTTCTCATCCTTATAGTCGCCATCCTCGATACCTGCAACGAAGATGGTGGCCTTGTCGGGGAAGATGAGACCATCGGGGTTGAGGTACCTGTCACGAGCGTACAGGACGGTGTCAAGCATGGACTCGTAGAGAAGGAAGTAACCCATCCACTCGGAGATGATGATGTCGACCTTGGGGAAGGGAAGCTCGACCTCCTCCATCTTGCCCTGGATCAGGGTAATCTTGTCAGACATGCCGTTGACCTTGACGATCTCGCGGGCCTTGAAAATGATGGTCGACATGTCGACACCGATAACGTGCTTGGCGCCAGCCTTGACGGCAAACCTGCGAAGTAGACTTTGTCAGCCTGTCTGCCGTTGAAGAGGGGTTACTTCAGCGGGGAGGAGGTTAGACGGTGCATACATGGAGAGAATGGCAGTACCGCAGCCGACATCGAGGACGACCTTGTCCTTGAACAGGTGCTTGTTCTGGACAATGGCGTTCATGTAGGAGCGCGTCCGAACCTCATCTTTCTGCAGTGCGACGCGGTTAGCTTAAGGGGCTCACAGGTCACAGCAACCACGGAGGGGCAGCTGGTGCAACAAAAATCTGGGCAGGGTGTTCCGTACCAACATCTCCTCGTGAATGCCTAATCCAAATTCCACCTGGTTAGACATGTTGTTTCTGCGTTCGTTCGGTCGCAAGACAGGACTTACCATGGTGGTCGTAACTGATAACGCGCAAAGTTAGCTTTGGTGTTCCTTTTTTTCTTTTTCTTCTTCTTTTTCAACAAGCAGCCCGGCTGGTACCGATTGCGACATACCTCTTGAAGTAGTGCTGCTCAGAGTGCGCCATTGTCTTGAGCTTGGCCTCGGCGGCGTCAACCTCCATTCTGTCAGCCATTGCGTCGTCGTTTTTCGTCTGCGACAGTCTGGCTATCGAAGCTTTGCTGTTTGGAAAGGGTGGTGAAGAGTAAGAAACGAGGGATAGGAGTTGGAGAAGAATGAGGAAACAAGGAAAGAATTCTCCACGATCCTGAACCGATCACTAAGGTAGTATAACCCCCAAGTAAAAGACCAGCGTATGTGGAGGAGGAAATTTCAAGAGAGAAAAAGAAACACCGATAGGCGCGCGGTGAAGTAGGAAGGGTCGGTTCGGCGGGGCTGTCCTGTCTCTCTGTGCCTGGGGGTGAAGGAAAACGGGGACCAATTTCAACAAGATCGGGCAGAATTGGACTAGGGGCTTGGCAACGACTGGTCCAGAGGGCAAAAAAAAAAAAAAAAAGACTGGATTGCGCCGCTCATGCCCGTCACCGCCTGCACCCTGCATCGGCCTTTCCAAACGCCAATCCGGGTCTCCACCTTCCCATTTCGTGCCAAACACGACCTGTTATGAGCCTCCTCCAGCTGGCAGACCCTTATTGCCGGCCCGTCCCTCGCCACCGTGCCAAATCTATACGTGATATGGGATGAGAATCTGCAAAGTGAAGGCCAAGCAAGATCCGAAAAAACTGGCTTCTCCTGAAAACAAAAATGTTTGTTAATTGCAGTATCTCAGATCATGATTACTGCAAGTCTGATCTCATTAGGTGCATATCTCAAGATGTGATAATTAGTAACAGGACATGTCCAACGCCGCGCCATGCTATCTGGCCCTCCTTGCTGATCCAACTGACCTTGCCATCGCCTCAACACCACCTCTCATGAGGTTCTCTCCATTTCACCCCCAAGATCTCAAATATCTTCCTCTCATCTTTTCCCTCCACTAGCTCGCCCCCGGTCATCTTGACCCTGCCTGGTCCCCTTATCACGTTCTTGTAGAGGCCCCTCTGATTGAGCCGCATTCCCTTCTTTGATGCTAGCAGTCGGATGCTGCGGTTGAATATGTCGTTGCCCGTAAAATAAATGAGTGCAGCTCCTATTTCCGCCTCCGGGACGACAAGGAAGTCCACACGTCTCCAAGCCTGTTGGTTATGCTCGTCATCGCCCTTGGGAAGGGCACAGCATCCATGCCATTTACTACCATCCGTTTCGTCTCTGGGTCCTGCCAACCTCGCAACTAGAAATCGCTGGTCTTCGAGTACTTGGACCATCCGGTGAAGAAAGGGCGCGAGATCCGAGGTTGACTTTGTCCCTTCCTTCGTTATGATAAAGTCGATGTCGCCACTGTCCTCTGCCCCTCTGCGATAGCTTCCTCCGATAATAATTCTCACCGAGGGATCTAGTTTTGCCACTTCGACTTTGACATAATCCCCAAGTTTCTTGACCTCCTTCCGAGGAATGCGGGTGTTGAGGTCGTCGTAGTGGTCGATGCCGATTCGTTGGTTCGCAGTCAACTTGGCGTTTTCCTTCAAGTCATCCAACGTCCGGAATCCCTGTGCAATCCATTGGCTGGCTTGTACACTCCCTACGCC
This sequence comes from Colletotrichum chlorophyti, assembly GCA_001937105.1. Lineage (NCBI taxonomy): Eukaryota > Fungi > Ascomycota > Sordariomycetes > Glomerellales > Glomerellaceae > Colletotrichum > Colletotrichum chlorophyti. Next base: position 82,617 of record MPGH01000026.1, on the reverse strand, counting down.
GTAGATCTTGAGGAAGCTCTGGAGTACTCTGTCCATGGGCTCCTGTTCGGCGCTTTCTAGTCGCTTGAGCCTGTCGGTGGTGACAATCTCTTCGATTTTGTCTGCCAGTCGCTGGCCTACGCCAGGAAGGCAGATGGCCTCATCAGCTGTACAAATTTTAGCTGGTTGCCGCTTGAGCTGCGTGATGGCCTTCCTGTAAGCAATCGGTCGCCATGGGTCGTTGATCCTTGAATAATAGTCGCACATTTGCTGCAAGATCTGAATCGTTCGATTATTCGGGTTTTCAGGGTCGCCTTCTTTTGTGCCTCCTTTGTGACATGCAAACTTGTCCTCCCACCTCATGTCTTTCCTTGCGCCAATATTGGTGGCTACTTTCCGCCTCCGACTTTTCCTTTCATCTCCAGAGCTTTCTTCATCTTTTGAATCTTGATCGGCGGGGCCGTTCGCAGGTATTGGGTCTTCGTCTTCATCGTGATCCAGCGGCAAGTCCCTAAACTGCTGCACCTGGGAAATGATATGTTCAAGTTGGTCTTTAAGCATTGAGGTTGGCCCGCTGATCGACAGAGACCCGTCTCCATTAGAGTCGCAATCGGGTTGGCTCGACGATTCCTGCGCATCGGACGGATGTACAATCGCTATGGTGTCTCTCAGCACCGAAGGGGAATCGGTGGGTAGATCATTTTCATCTTCACATCGTGGAGACTCTGGGCTCTTCAATGGCGTATAGGGAGAAATGTAGTCCCATTTCTTGGGATCGTTCTGGGTCTGGCGCATCTTCAGTGGCAAGTCCTGCAACGTGAGCGCTGGCGGCTTAGTATTCTGAGGCTTGGTCGTAGCGGAAGCCGGAACCGGGCAGCCGGGTACCCGGTACTGATTCTGCTGAGCATTCAATAGGGTCCTGAAGCGCACACAGTCCAGAGGATACTCTTCGTTGATCACTGTGGGTGATGACGGGCTGTCTGTTGAACGGAGTACGGACTCAATGTTCTGCCAAACGAGGTTCCTGTCGACGACGACATGCGTCGCATCCTGTAGAGACCTTGTCCAAATGGCACCGTACTCCTGCGCCTTCCGAATTCTTATTTTCCTGGCTGGCGCGATGTCATCATTGGGAATGAAGTAGAAACGTAAACCGCGGAAGATCTGCTGATCTGCCGGCACGATCTTGATGGGTGGGTCTCTCTTCCTCTTCTTCATGGCGGCAATGGACGGTGAGTTTTCGAGGCGATGGGAGAGTAGATTTCGTGTGGCTGGCAGCGGAGTAGTCACGCTCCTAGTGAGAGCGATAAGCGGCTGAAGGGGCGGTCTAGATGAAGAATCAGGAATTGGTGTATCTTCAACGAAGCTGGTGTCCGCGGCGGGAGCTTCCGTCCCCCTCGATCCCTTTATCTCAGCAAGTGGTGTCCGCTCAATGACTTCCCTCCGTTTGAGCTCTGTGAGTGGAAATGGTGAGACCGAGCCTGTTGAAGTTCTTCTCAGACTCAGACCTAGTAGCTGTGGTGTTTCTTGGAGTTCTGGTCGGGTTCTTTCCTGTAAGGGCCGACGAGGGTTCGCTGCAGCTTGAAAGGCCTTCATTTGTTGCCGTTGAAGATGCTCATTTTCTTGAAATTCATCGTCATCATCGTCTTGTCTGCCTAGAAGCTCTAGGCGGCGGAAAAAGCGCGCTTTATCTTTGAAGGACGTGTCCGTATTGGCCATAGTTGTGCAGATGCCAGCAGAGGTTCGGAGAAACCTTTGGTTCGCTAACTATCACCCAAAGTCATGTCTGGTGGATCTTGATTGTCCGAACTCATGGACCAGTGATGATGGAGATGGGGTGAAAAAAGAAGGATAGAGCGAAAAGCAACCTGAACCGCCAGGGGGTAAAAGATGAGGTGGTGTGCCTTACAAAGGAGGATTCTTAGAATGGGGAGGTATCATTTGACGAGGTCGTCGATTGAAGGGATGGATGCCTTATTGGATCCCTGGAGAAAGAAGGTTGAGCATGGCCCAGTCTGGCGCATGGCGTGGGGAAGGTTGAACCGCATTAGTACTCTCGCATGCCTGCGAATCACCCAATTAAGTTAGCCTTCAGCACTGACAGCTCTCCACTGGGATGGAAAATGTAGGAGCCCCGTCTCCCGATAGGCCCTTTCCATAGACTGCTTCTTGGGTGCGTTGATCGACCCATGGTAAAGTATTCTTCAGTCAAGCTCTGCATATTCTCTGCCATCCACGGTACAATGGTACAGACCATTAAAAATGAAGACGGAATGTCAATGAAACATGTACAGATATCAAACATAGTTTGAAGATTGCTGGGAAACGTGTCCCGAAAAGGTACCTTATGTCGATTCAAGACAATGAAACAAATTAGTCCAGCAATTTTCCTACCTTGTGGAAGAGTTGTTCCCTTTGGTGTCACTCCTCATCAATACCGCACTGAGACATTGATGCACTGCTATCCAAACAAAGAAACTAGCTTCTCTGGTCTATTGGCTAAACTAGAACAGCCCAAAGACGTCATGGGTCTGTCTGTTTTACTGTTTTTCTTTCGTGTAATTACAAGTACAGTAGTCAGGGGAGGGCTGTTGTCATCCTTTACTTCTCATGGTATCAACGTTTTCTCAAAAAAAAAAAAAAAAAGGTCCAAGTACCATCCGTTAGAAGAGAAATGTCAGAACAAACATCGCTTATGCCCTTGTCTTCCTATTTTTGGTCGCCTCTTTCGCGGTTGAATATGCCGCAATATCTTACAACCATCCTCGGCTCGCATGAGTCGGCGGGTAACAAGCCCGTTATTCCTAGTTGAACCAGCGACGGTGCCGTGCGCTTAGAAGTTGGTATGTTACGATACGAAACTATGGCAGGGTTGTGTCGAACTAGAAGCTTATTACGGTTTCTCACGGAGCCGATGGAATAACGGCATCCTCTGGGCATGTAAGTTGCATCATTGTGCATGGCCGAATTGCGGCGGGTATTGTGACGACCCGGCAAAGTTACGGGCGTCCATCAGGGGAATGCTGTTGTTCTTCTCTATTGGATGGAAAGAGACCATGTCGTTCGAGTATCGGCTGGCCGCCTCATTGTCCATGTCGTTGAGAACCTCTCGTGTGAGCTCAACGTAGTCGTAGGCGAACTCGCCAATCTCTGCGTCATCGATGCCAAGGATTTCCGCATCCTCGTCAGCACGCAGGCGGAGGCCGGGAATCATGTTCATGATGAAGAGGATGATGCAGGTTCCCGTAAAAGAGTAGGCGCCACCGCTAAAGGAGTCAGCCAACTGGTAGCCGATCTGAATCCAGTTGTGGTTGATCCAGCCGCCATTGATTTCGGATACCCCGTCAAGATGGGCGATGTAGTTAGCAGCGAAGAATGCGGTGCAGATGTTGCCCACAAGACCGCCAATTCCGTGGACGGCAAAGATGTCGAGAGCGTCGTCGATTCTGAGAATGAACTTGAGTTTGGTGGCGTAGTTGGCAAACGCGGCCCCAAGAACGCCGAAAGGCACCGCAGCCCACACGGGGACGTATCCTACGTCATGTCAGTTCCAAGCTCTGCCATCCATCGTTGATACGAGCTCAACGTATGGGTTCGTCCCAACACTTACCAGAGCCCGGAGTAATGGAAACCAAGCCTGCAACGACGCCAGAACAGAACCCGACGGTCGACCACTTGCGTTCCAGCCTGTAGTCCAACACACACCAAGTAATGCCGCCAACGCAAGCTGCCAGGTTGGTGACAACAGCAGCAAGGACAGCACGCAAGTTTGCAGACAGGGCCGATCCAGCGTTGAAGCCGAACCAGCCGACCCAGAGAAACACGGTGCCAATAACAATGTGGGTGACATTGTGTGGCCGGTAGTTGAGCTCGTGGGTGCCGTGGCCGCGTCGCTTGCCCAGCATCATCGAGTATGCCAGAGCGGCCGTGCCGGATGCAATGTGCACTGGTGTTCCTCCGGCAAAGTCGAGGCCACCCATCTGGTTAGACCAGCCGCTGGGGTTCCATGTCCAGCAAGCAATCGGATCGTAGATGACAGTCGCCCAGATAAACATGAAGATAACGCAGGGAAGCATGCGGCCGCGCTCCGCAACCGCTCCAGTCGCGAGGGCAACGGTGATGCAGGAGAACATTCCCTGGTATACGGCGAACAAGAGATCGGGAAGGCGGCTGGAACCAACGGAAGGCCGGCCGAGAACATTCCTGAAGCCGAAATTTGCTAGGTCGCCAATGAAGGCACCGGCAGTGTGTGAGAAAGTAAGAGAGTAGCCCCAAAAGAACCACTGAAAGCTGGTGACGGCAGTTGACATGACGGAAAGCCAGATCAGAGAGAGCGCCGATTTTCTCCTCGCTAGTCCGGAGTAAAAGAATCTGCGCCGCGCCCCGACGTTAGTCTCGTGGTCCGCCGGGATAGGAGTCGATAGCTATTCTTACCCAACGCCTGGGATCATCAGCAAAACCAGAGCAGTGGCTGTGATCATCCACCCGATATCGCCAGTCTAACAAGCCTCCCCATCAGCATGCCATACGAGAAATAGCTACGCAAAAGATAGGATCCGCGGCAGTGACCTACCTCATACCAGATATTTAAATCCTCGGTGAGAGAGTCGCCTCCTGTCGGGCCGGAGCCATTGTAAGGCACGAGGGGGACATAGTCGAGGTGGTCGAGATTAGCGGACGCCATTGTGGCAGGCTATCCTCGGTATCTTATCGCCGAATCGGCAATTATGCTAGGGTGAGCGTGGTGTGACTTGTAGGTGACGGTTGCTGTTGTTGAGCAGACCACACCGCTGTTCAATGCTCAGGTCGGCTTACGACAGTGATATACTATTGGGACAAGCGAAAGAGAGAGGGAAAAAAAAAAGGACCTGTACAGCAAGCTCTGGAACGAGCGAAGGCTACCGAAGAAAAGACTGGGCGCAGAGGGCCGTCGCGGGGTTGTCGGAAAGAATAGCGATAGCAACGAGTGAGTCGGCGGAAACGTGAGGCAGGCGGGAGTGGGATGCACGAAGCTTATAAATGTGGATGTCCGTCCCGCCGCTCTGCGCGCGCGCAACACACGGAGAGTTGGCGTGCGGGCGGCAGGTTGACTAGCCCTGAGAGTGGCGGGCAAGCTAGCGGGACGGTAAGGCAAAGTAGGCCTTCACTCCGACGGCTTCAGAGGCGCCATCACTGCTGATTACTGGGCTGTCCCACGGAGAACTGCCTGCCCGTCCACGGCCAAGACATATCGGCTAGGGGTTAGGAGGGGTGGCCAAACTTTCGAGGGAGAGATCGGGAAGGGGAGGAAGGGGTGTGGCATGTCATGGAAAGCCCTGCGAGACGGAAGAAAGTGGGCAGGGTTGCTTCCAGGCTTCCTACACCATCAACCCACCCCCCGTGCCTCCCCCCTACAGCCTCACATTGAAGTAACCGATTGGCCCGGGGGTGGAGGCCTTTATCGGTTACGACGCAGATCCAATGCTGTCGCTCCCCCGGGGTGTGTATCTCTAGGAGACAAATGAGGTTCCTCTTCCTACCCTATGTAAAGTGTCCGATCTACGTCGTCGATGACGAATATAGACATATTTTTTGGTAGGACTCGTGTCGCAAATTCACTGATACGTCGTGTCGAAAAGAAACAAAATGATGCAGAAATAGTGAGAGGATGTAGTGAGAATCTTCAACCTAGCGTCTCTATTACTATGACCGGGCTGGAACCTCAACTCAGAGGGAGGACTTGTTGGTTGATCAGGCGACTACAAGACACAACGGTGTTGGCTTTTTTCTTGATACGGGACCAACGGCCGCCTTTGGTTAGAAACAACAATGTCCTTGACATCGTACGCCAGGGCTTGGAGCTTGATGACTTTCAGGTCCTTATTGGCGACCATCCGGACCGGCCCATTCTCGCTGACTTATCCATAATGTCATCCGACAACGCCGCCTACAACCATGATGGTATTCAAGTTCGGTAGATTCTTTTTGGACTTCAACAAATCTTCGTTGGGCCAATTTCATCTCCAGATGCCACTTGGATGAGATTCACAGTAAGAAAATGCATGTGCTTCAATAATTCGACAGCACCCTTTCCCCGCCCCCTGCCGAGCAAGGGTTATAGTGGCTAGCGAATGGCGGAGGGCCAGCCGTTATCAAGCAGGGGTCTAGCATGACATGAGATAACGGCCAAAAACTGCTGCCAGTGCAGCATTTCAATACTGGACGCCATAAGACTTGCAAGAGACGCAAATGACATGGCCATACCCATCATCTGTGCAGCATTTCTCGGGAGCCATCCTTGGTCCGACCACGGTACCACTAGGCCACTTGCGCAGGCAAAGTCGTATCGGCCTTCGTCCAGAGGGTGCTTCCTCCGAGCACACGAGACATCGTAGTGTATCCGTAAACTTTTTGGCAGATTAATATCCGGGCGACCAACGATTTGCCATGGCGTTTCTGGGCCGAACGACCTGCCTGTACGGCGTCCCATGGCCATCTTTCACGATTCAAGCAGGGGCGAAATGCAAAGCCCAGCTTGTACGTTGCAAGAACTGCCCACTACCTCGTTTCGGGTACCATTGATTCCAGGGAAGCAAACAATTCGGAGGAGGCGAGGGACATGATGCCCGGTGAAGCTTATTGTTCAGCGTGCCCGGCAGATCTCAGGTGTAACGGTTCGTCGTCACGGCCAAGGTACCTTGATATGACTGATTCCGCCAGCAGGATGAGGATCAGGAGGGTCATAATGGCAGGACTCAGGTGAGCGGCCGCCGGAGGCAAGTGAGACGTGGCCAGGGACAGCCGTCCTTTCGGCGGCGAAACAGCGGATGAACCTGTGTTTGTGGGCGATTATGTGCCGACTTGTCGTCACACATAGTAGGACACTGCTGTGGCCATTTTCCCGGCAGGCAACTGTGGAAAACTCGGTAAATAGGGAGTTGGAGGAGGAAGGGGAGAAGTTTTGGGTGCGATGGTGGTCGGAAGGGAAAGGAAGGGAAGAGAAGGGTGCCAGGCACCGTCTCACTTGAGGGTCTTGGCCAGGCGTGGTAGAGTTTGTCGTCCTCCTCGGAGAAAAGAAAAAGAGGAGAGAAATAGGCTTTGGTTGATGCGTCACAGGTACCGTCTAGCCATGTTTCTGAATATGAATCGTCATCTCATGTGGCACTGAAGCGGGCGCGCAATTCGAGCTCAGGGCAGCGCCAGAACTCAAAAGTGTATGGCGCCTATAGACTCGTGCAATACCTACCTTAGAGAGGGTGACATGGATACATACACATGTACACATTGGAGCGGGCCATCTTTGTCTGTCGTGTCACCACACTTCCCTTTTTTTTTTTCTCTCATCCCATCTTACCACCTAGCATGCATCCGGATGTGATGGAGGAACGGCAGCAGCTTAAGCCGCAGTCGCACGACGTTCTCACGCCTACTGGAGAAGGAAGAGTGATCCTGTAGAGCGTAATCAACGTAGGTGTCATCGACATTTGCGGGTGAGACGAACCGCTTGGAGTTGCAACTTTTGACGTGGACTCTCAATGTGATATATCAAACGCCTAGCGTAGGATGGGATAGCAAGAACAAGGGTCGAAAAGCAGCACCCGCCGCTACCGACCGTGCTGATGGGATGGAAGTCTGGAGGAGACGGAGGATTTGGACAGGGGGATCGGCTAATGTGGCCGAATAACCAGAGTTTGTCACGATAAGCTACCAAGACGTGATTGGCCGATAGAACCCCGGATCAGGACGCAGCAAGCCCCCCAGTCTAGGCTGCCTGCTGCGGGTGGGGGGCCAGGACGACGAGTGTGATGTGATGTGAGGTTTTGGATTCCGACTCTCTTTTCTTATTTGACCTTTTTAGAACACAATCAACCCCTGTGACCTCTTCCAGGCCTTCGTCCATCCTCTACGTAGTACATCGTCCTCCCAGGCCACCACCCCGAGTTGATGGCATTTGCGTGTGCAGCAACCTCAGTCTTCGACGCCGTGACAACAGGTGTTGCCTCACATACTGTACACCCGTCTTGGATGACAAGGTATGAAGTCGCTGTCTCACGGCCGCAACTCGTCTCTGCCCGCACCCGTTCATCAAACTTCCGCAGCATTGGCGAAACAATACTCACTACCGTTTCCCATTGTTCCCCCTTGGGAGCAATACCTTGCGGATTAATCCGTATCCCTACATCCCCCAATCTTTTCCCTACACCTGCCTCTCCCCGCCGGCTGAGGCCTGGTCTCCGATGCTGTGTATGCCAGAGTTAGCTTTTCTTGAATCAGAAATGCTCCGTCGCCCACCGCCCTGTCATGGTGGAAATCACCTTCCGCTTTATCTCGGCCTGCAAGGGTCTTCACGGATCCTCACTGCGTCCCTCGCGGAAACGGATAACCACTTGTCCCTTTCATACAATCTATCACCTAAGGATCCGCCGGCTGTATTACGCCTCCCGGCGTGGTCTAATCATCCCCAGCGCCTTCTGGAACGAGCACTTGGGTCGGGGTCTCGTTCTCTTTGCGGTAAGCTCCTTCCCTTACAGCCAACCGACGTTGCTGCGTACCTGGCAGTCTGCGGTCTTCCGGACCGCTGAAGATATGACTATGGAACCGGCACGTTTCCAAATTCCGCGATCAGCCCAGCGGCCGTGCTCAAGCTGAGCTACCCACGTCTCCCGCGGCCTTCTTCATCAATTATGAAGTTTGGCGGAGGAGCGGCGGGAGTCTCATTAAACCAGCAGGGGATGGGTCCAGTTTCTACCCGTCCAAATCGTGTTGCTCAATTCCTCGCCTCATACAATTAGTTACAAGGGTATCTATCTCCCCCGGATTAAAGGGGCTAGAATGCCATCCTCCATGGAATCATTTCCGGACCACCCGTCACGTCATTCGACAGCGGCTCATGATCCGCGCCAGGAAAACGTCCCTAGAGCTCCTGCCTCTCAAGTGCCTGGCGGGTCCTCCTCTAGAAACATCCCCTTTGAAGTTGTTGCTTGGCTGTATTGTCAGCAATGATATTACACAGGGGGAACAATACGAGAGATCCGACAATCTATTATCATCGCCCTCATCATCCCATAAGCGTGGCTCTCCGTGGACGTTCATTGTTATTGAGAAGTCTCACTAACCTACCCTTAGTGTCTTGTTGAGATGATGGTAAAAACTTTTGGCAAGACCACTGCCGTCCTCGGAGACAGAGCGGCGTCTCGGCATGGCGCTAATGATCAACGGTTTTTTTTTTTTTTGTCCTTACCTGCCGAAGACTGAGCTAGTTCGCAGATGGGACAAAGTTCCGTCAGGAGCAACACTCATCCTTGTCGCGGTCCCTGACCCTCTGAGTGTGGGCCGTTACCACCACGCACTCATTAGAGTCTGAACTCAACAGCCACCATGTCCGGAACACGCCATACGTTCTGTACGTGCCTTGACGAGCCACCGGTGGGTGATTGCTCGCTCGCCCTGTCTCTGTCCGACCATGGGTCCCGCCAGACTCAGCCCGGTCTCGTCTTGTACCGACACAAGGGTCTCGCGGATATTGCGCACTCGGGCTCATTTCGAAGAGGCACTCGTAGTCTAGGTCACACTAACCGCAGTGACTAACATCAGATACACGGGCCTCGTCCCGTCCTGATAAAGCATGAAGAAAGAATCTTGAAAAGACGTCAAGCCGGGCACCCCACAAGTCAACGCGTGGGGGCCTAGTACAGCTGGCTTTCGTCTGACGGACCGCACGAGCGCGGTTGTTAGGATAGCCTGACGTAGCTCAGGGGCAGGCTTTTGGGCCTGAACACCATCGCTGTCGTGCCAATCTCCTGCGTAACTTCACTCGCAGGCAAATCTACATAACTTCTCTCTTCCCAAGACCAGGGCATCGTGTAGTGAACCATGCGCGGAACGAGTGATTGCCGTCACCAACGCGACATATCCGTAGGTTCGACCTATGCGACTAGCATCATCAGCTGCCTGGGATATCAGATGGTGGTTCATTCTTTGGAAGCAGGAACCTCCTGAGTCTGCTCGAGGACGTTGGAGAGGATTTGGTATTCATAAAATCTAACACACTGATTTGGTTCCAGACAGCCTCGACCCTTGCAGGAATCTTCATTCATAGAAAAATCGACATTAGATGATTGCTTTCCTAAATCAGCCTGTGACACTGTACATTACACCACCAAGTCCATTCAGTGATTTTTTCATCAGGTTACGCCAAATCGACACTGGAACCTCTCGCTCGGTATCACATCTAAACATACCATCTTCAGCTGATCAGCTGGCCTCTGGGCAGGAGCCCCCAGTGACCACCGCAGGAACACTTCCTCTGCTGGGCCAAGACGAATGTGAAGCCCGGCCGCGAGCCAAAGACGTCCTCCATGACAGCCGAGCACCGGACACAGCGCCTCCACTGTGGTGTCTTGACCTCGTCGCCCGTCTTCGTCTCCTCGTCCGTCGTGGCGCCCTTGGCCGGCTGCGCGAGCAGCTCGACGCGCTTGAAGACGTCAATGTACCGACCACTTGCCTTGCGCGCCGCAAGTGCGCGGCGGTCATCTTCAATCTCAAGCAGGTCGAAGTCGGCGAAGAAGAGCCTGGAAGGGTCGGTCTGGGCACGGTATGTGCGGAGGTCGTTATTAAAAAACTTGAGCAGGACGCCCAGGAAGGCCGGGGGCGGGGACGAGGCGAGGAGCATATTGAGCTCACAGTGGATCTGGGCATTTTTGATCTGGGCATCGACGGCCTTGCTACCGGCTGCGGCTGCGGCGGGGTTCTTGCTTGCCAAGGATGCGAGCGAGGTCTGATAAGCGGTGCGGATGTCGTTGTTGAGGACCGTGAGGAGGCGATCGAACTCCTGTACCTTGATGAGACTGCTTGATGTGATGCGTTGCATCTTTTGGTAGGCCTTGTAAAGGACAACATGCAGGCCCTTGTGTTGGGAGGAGGATGGATCCGTGGCATTATGCATTGCGGCGCGTCGTTCATAGAACTCAATGGCGCGGTTCGAGAGGATCTCAAGATGGAGGATGCGACGGCAGACGGCAGACAGGAAGCCGCGGGTCGATGAGCAGAGGAGGAGATGGAGGGACACGTCGGCACGAGATTGCAAGTAGGTGCTCATCTCGGAAAAACGCTGTGGGGTGAGAAGGGCCTGGAATTGAGAGTCGTCGAGGAGGGAGAAGAGGGAGTCAGTGAGCCAGGAAAGTAAGTCAAGAGACCATTTTGCACAGCCGCAAAGGGCGTCGACAACCTCGTGTTCGTCTAGCGGGCTGAGTTTCTCGCGGATGTTAACGGGAGTGTTGCTCGCGATGGTGATAAGGATGACGACATTGCGGGCGTTGAGGGCCAGCATGGCAAACTTGCCGCCAAACGACCGCGGCTGGAACATGCCTTTGTAGCCGAGGTGGTTGAGGATACTAAGACACATTTGCAACGAGCTGTTTCTAACAAGGCTGTCATGATGGGTGTCCTCGGAGTAGTCGACTGGGATCTTAAGCATGCGAACAATTTCGTTAATCCAGTCAAATGTGAAACCTGGGGAATGGTCAGCAAGAACCTCTTTCCTTCATAGAAGTGAAACAGAAATACGTTTCTTGTCCGCGTAGGGTCGGGCTACAGCTAGGATATCGTCATAATTGATGTTGTTGAACGTTGCTGTCGATGCAGCTACCGTCAGAGCGGCCAACGTGGCAGCGTATTGTGCTGAGCATTCTTAGCCAAGGTCATCAGGAAAGTGTAGGATTGACAAGTACCATCTCTGTTGGTGTTTCCAATGTCCCCGAGTGGATGGTGCAACTTGCTCCATTTGACTTTGCCGTCGTCTTGTATCTTGACCAACGAGCAGTGGGTGGGAGAAAAGGCCAACTGTACACCTATACGCTTCACTTAGAAAGGGCCTGAAATGTCGTTCTCGGCGTTGGCTTACATGGAGCGTCATCCTGGAAGGTGAATCCGACTTGATGAAGGTTCATGACCCTGTCAAGATTGATTTCACTGTATATTTCCCCCATGGTAAACCTGTCGCGGTATTCCACGGAACCGTCAGCGAAGGCTAAGCAGACAACTCTGCCGTACTGAAGAGTGCTAACGCCGACAACGGCCTTGTTGATAATGACTGGCTCATATCTCTTGAGCCGAGACGTGGGCTTTTACTGCGTTAGACGTAACTAGACCTGTCGAGGTGGGGGATGCTACTCACCGCTGGAACCGAGCCTGTACTGTTTCTACGACTTCCTAGCTGTTCAAACGCAGGATGAAGGCCTTGTGTTTGGTCATTAAGAACCTCCCACTTGTCAATGATACTTTGAGTCTCCTGATAAGGGGTGTTCGGATTGGGTAGATAAACACGGACAGCGAGGACAATTAATGGAGCCCAGCCCTGCCCGGTGAGATCCATGGTCGACGGCAGAATCTCGAGATGTGTCAGTTGGTTCGTTGCGGAATCGACCGGCGTCGTGCTTTGGCCATTAGGAAGCCAGCTGGAGATAGCCACATGCTTCTCTTGCATAGTTGGGTTGAGGGCCTGGCTGCCAGGGGGTGGCTTGTTGTCTGATTGTGATTGTGGCAAGCCCCAGTGGATGCCGACGCGCACAACCCGAAGCTGCTTGGAGGTAGTGGCCATGGCGACCCAGAGGTTGCCTTTTGTGTGTCAGCGGATGGCCTTCTATCAGCAATCTCTCTACGTACTTTTATCGCTGTGTAACGCAGCGTGTGTGATGAGGTCGTCTGACGAGTTGACACTCTCGAGCTCGAGTGTAGACTCCTCGATTTTGTTGTTGTTTTGCGCCCAGAACATCTTCAGTATGCCGTTTGTTGTTACGCACATCAGTGCGCTCTTCGACGGATTGGGATGCCATGGGCCGTAGGCATGAATGAAGGAGCTCTCATAGCGATACGAGTTGCCGTCTTTCACGGCCGGACCATGGCTCACGTAGTACTAGATAACCCGTAAGCACCATACGTGACTACTGTCGTCCATCATCTCTTACCTGCTTGCTCTGGGGAGCAAGAGGAAGCCAGTAGCTTCCGACTATGGCGTGAAGATCATCGCTCGGATCATTGTCCCACTTCCGCGTGGCAAATGGGCGATTGAGGGTTATGGAATATGTGAGAATGGCAACCCGGCCAGTGGCATCAATGACAGCAAGTTCTGGACTTGCTGTTGAGGCCCAAGCAAGGTGTACAATGGGGCTAGTGGCATTGATGCTAATGAGGTCAACCTTTGCAGGTTCACTAAGGCCCCATTCACCATCGTCCGGGTGAGAGCGAAGGAACCTGGCCTCCAATGACCTTCCGTCTGGGGAAATGGAGGCAATAGCACCGGACCTTGACCATGCAACTCCCCTAGTACTGTGTGAGAATGCATGGCGTCATAAAACGAAGAGGGGCAAGGTTCTCACTGGCAGCAGCCGCGGGTCCGCAGCTCGTCTATCCTTTGACGCAGCGGCTTCGTGATCGGGCGAGCTGTGGGAAGGGAGAGGCCGACGCCGTCACCGAAGAGGTCGTCAACGTCAAGCTGGTCGACCTGCATGGACGAATTCATGCCGTTCTCGAGAATGAGCGGCATCTTCTGTTCAGCCATGAATACGGGAGATAGGCTGGTGACTCGCTCAAGGTCTGCGCGTCTACGCGGGTGCGTCAGGTAAGCTGCTCAAAGAGCGTCAGCCACGTTCAGTGGACGAGGCTGGAGAAGGATTGACTGGGTTACGGCAGCGATGATGAGAGCCGTCGGAAGCTCATCTTCGGAGGAGAAAGAGAAACAGAGCGAGTTACTCGTGTCATACACTAAGGGCGAAGTAGAAGCTGTCTGTTGAAACTACGGATTATGGGTATAGTCGTGCTCTCGGCGGCTTCTCGGTTGCGACTCAAGAGACGAGGCGATGGATCAAAGTGGCTGGAGTGAGAGGAAAGACGCTTCTAAACATTCGCATTTCATTTGTCCAAAGGGCCGTGGCCGCGGCTCCTGAGAATAAGGCATAGATCAGCCAATCATGAGGAGACTCTGGGTAGGCATGACCCGCTCGGCCACACCTTACCTCAGCCTCAGGTACTGGAACGAGAATCATTCTCCATCTGACTAAGCTCGACATGCCTAGAAGTCAAGCCACATTGAGGCTGAACGACAAAACCCCCTCTGCAGGACCGGCTGTGGGGAAGGAGTGCCCGTGACGTGCGTCCGAACAAGATCCCTGCATTTGACCGGCCGACCCACCTCCTCCCACGGATTGTGACAGGGAGCACCGGTAAGCCGTCAGACGTGGACAGCGGGACACACAGGGCCACTGACACAGCAGGACCTATGGATTCTGGACCTGGACTTGGATGGGGCATGCCATGTTTCCGAGCAACGGGTCTCCAGTGGTCCACTCCATGGTCTTCCGTCCGACCCTGTGGATGCAGATGCTGTTGATGTGTTTTTGCCCTTCTCGCGACTCGACCGCGTTTCAGCCGACCGTCTTGGTCGCCTGCCTAAAGGTTAAGAGTTCTTGGTGAGCACCAGGGTTAACAAGGAATGCTGAGCTGGCGCAAGGCGCGTAACAATGGCTTTGTCCAAACCCCGACTGAACACGGCGAGGGTTGGCGTTTGTTCGGTTCCGTATGTGTACATCAACGCGCAAAGAAATGATGTGGTCTGCCAATGAACTTTGAAACTCTTTCAACCTATGAAAAACGATTTCCGACAGATGTTGTCTTGCTGCGCGTTGGGCTGTTGCTCACCGCTGGATCCGACAGAAGGACTGAGGTGGTGACCTGGGGTGGCTCTAGAGCAACAAAGCCGCCGTAGGCTGGTGTGGACTCGTAGACGGCCCCTCTCAACCAGGACAACGCCACAACTTTTACAAAAAGAGGAAGAAAGGCGGGATGGTAAGGACAACGCTGTGTCGTTTTTAAGAGCTACGTAGAGACCATAGTACTCGAGGTTAAGGTTTTCGTTCTATGTGCGAAGGTGCTATCCAAATTAAGACCAACTGCAGTATATTACTACGTAGTCAAGCAGTCTTTGCCTCTCGGGTACTCGTCGAGTCATTTTTTGTTGCGCGATTGAAAGGTAAACAGCGGGGTGGCTCCGTCATTACATCAGGTGAAAAAGACGCATGATGAGAAAGGTTGAAGGACGAAAGAGGGAACGGACCAGAGATGTCTGTCAAAAAGGGGGGAAACTCCGGCATGTTCAGTTCGGAGCAGATAGCTTTGGGCAGCGCATGTCGTCTGCGGATCGTGGATGCAAACCATCTATACATGGCTCTCTTAATTGCGAGACGACTTGGAGTGCATTTACTGGATTTCCTACATAGCACAGTATGTGAGTGTGGCAATACACGAACACAAAAGCATGCAGAAGAGGAGAGCAGAGCAGAGCAACAGGAATGTAAATCTCGGATCTGACTTTGATCCAATGGGAAATTAACCGACCTTGGGAGGCCGGAACCAAAACAGAGAAGCGCGTGCGCAGCTCCAAGAACACACACCCTAAAGCTAGCAGAACTAGAGGCAGAAACAGATCCGATCCAGCAGCCCAGCCGGTAGCAAACACTGCACTAGCCACCGCGTCGTTCCGGTGTCCAGCACCCCATCCTTCTCCTTTCTCCTTTCTATGTCATCTCAGGCCTTGCTTTCTTCTGCTTCTCCTTTTCGCTTTTTCTCACTCAATCTGTCTCCTCTCTGTATAGTTCTCCACTATACACGTACAGCCCCAACCTTGATCTGACTTGTTGACAGCGCCTTACTTGATTTCCTACCATAAAGTACCTTACTCTATCTAACATTAGACCAGCCCTTGTGGTTCCAGGTCGCGCCTGCTCCCACACACCTCCTCTCCTCGCCTCGGGCTACCCATCGCATCCTCCGTGCCCCCTCCCCCCTTCTCCCTCCGTGCCGTGCCCCATACATGTACGTCTTCGTGCAGGTCCTACGGCTGGGTACTTGTTAAAGGTACCCTCGCCCGGTCTCTCTCTCCACACTTTGTCTTTCTTCAACGACACTTCCTACCTCACCGCGAACAACGAAAACCCTTTCAACCCACTCACCGGAGAAAGAACCACACAGCCCCGTCAGGACCTTGAACAACCGCCATGGTATAGAATACTCTGCCCATGGTTCTGCGCTTTTTATCTTGGGTTTTTTCCCCTTCCTCATCCAGCCCCCCGTCGCCCATCGACGACCCCAAAATGGACCCAAGTCCTTCCTCGTCAAATATGGACGTCGACGCGCACCAACAGCCGTCTTCTCCCTCAGACTCACATCTTTCATCGCCCCTCTCAATACTGTCACAGTCACCCTCGATACCGTCATCTCCTGAAGTCGCCATTGACGCGTCCAAGCGATACCCCTCGCCCACATCTTCCATGCCTTCAGGCGCCCAATCACCCCTCAAGCTGGAGGCCACGGACGACTCCGTTCCCGCAATCAAACTCGACGACCAAGCCGATTCGATCAATGTCAGCGCCAGCGATGCTCGCGACGAACAACCGGCCCGGAAACGGCGAAAGATAACACCTCCCAAGGAACGCACCACCGAGCATCTCGACCTGGAAAATGTCGCGGAAAACGACGAGAAATTGGCGCGTCTCGTTTCCGCCCTGAAGAAGCGAAAGAAGATTGTGGTCATTGCAGGCGCCGGCATTTCCGTTTCCGCCGGCATCCCTGATTTCCGCTCCAAGCAGGGTCTTTTTGCGACTCTGCCCAACGATCACAAGATGAAGGGCTCTGGGAAACATCTGTTCGATGCCTCGGTCTACAAGCACGATTCTACCACCGAAAAATTCCACAAGATGATCTGCGATCTGGCTACCATGGTCAAAGATGCCAAACCCACTCGCTTTCACCACCTCTTGGCGTCGCTCGCCGCTGAAGGCCGCCTGCTGCGCCTATACAGCCAAAACGTCGACTGCATCGATACTAACATGGAGCCGTTAAAGACGAACGTTCCTCTCAATACGAAGGGGCCGTGGCCCAAAACAATTCAGCTGCACGGCAGTGTCGAGCACATGGTCTGCTCAAAATGCACCGACATCAGGCCGCTCAAGACAGAACTTTTCGTGGGTCATGAGGCTCCACTGTGCGAGGAGTGCAAGACGATCGACCAACTCCGAACTCAATTTGAGCAAAGGCGGAGCCATGGCATCGGTCGCCTGCGCCCCAGAATGGTACTGTACAACGAGTTCAACCCGGACGAAGAGGCCATTGGGAAGGTGTCGAGCATAGATCTGAAGTCGCGTCCCGATGCTGTTATTGTTGTCGGTACGAGCCTGAAGATTCCTGGCGTGAGAAGACTCGTCAAGGAGCTCTGCCAGGTCACCCGCAGCCGTAGGGACGGCTTTACCGCATGGATCAACGTGGACCCAGAGCCTCAGCACAACGACTTCAAAGACTGCTGGGACCTCGTCGTCCGTGGGAAGTGCGATGATGTCGCTCACTGGGTGGCTTTGCCGCCGTTTGACGAACCTCATCATGACCCAACGGCCTTTCTTAGCGAAGAGGACGAGCGGCGGCGCCGGGACAGAATTAGTAGAGACAATCTGGAGGTGCAGCTCATTTCGCCAACGCCTGAGTCACCAACAAAGACAGAATCTAGTCATGCGATGGAGTCCAAGAAGCGCAAGCTTGTGGATCCCGCCCAAAGTATTCCTACTCCCACGGCGAGCCCCAAGATCAAGGCCGCCGAAGCTGGGAAGAAGATCTCAAAATCCAAACAGAGCAAGCTCTCATTTGGTGGCCAGCAACACGCTATTTCGGATAGCGATGCTTCTGTCAAGAAAACTAAGAAGGCGACTGCGGCGAAGAAGCCTCGCAAATCGAACAAAAAGGTCACCGAGCCACCGAACAACCCCCTCAGCCAGGTGTTCAAGACACAAAAGAACCGCGAACTTGCCGACATGCCTCAGGAGGCCCTGGCTGGCAAATTGGACAACCAGAAATATCTGAAGTACGCAGAGGACAAGCCCACTTCTCAGCTCCCGCCTTTACGGCCTATCATCGAGCCTGTCCAGAGCTTCGTTTACAAGCGGGAAGAGAAACCTACGAACGAAGAAACCGTCAAATCCCCAACGCAACCTCTGAAGACCGAGTTGGAGAGGCCCAAGTCATCGCCTGTTGTCAGCGTCGCGATGGATGGCAGCAGTGACGGGCGTCCTGCGACTCCTCTGCACATTCGACGGAAATCGGCGGACACAATATCCCCAGAGTCGGTTCCCCGAGGTATGGAGGCTTTGATGAATTGACGACGGTTATAGCGGCATACTTGTATGCTGGCCATCTGGTTGGCGTACGCTTGTCACATTTTGTTTTGCGAGCATAGAGCGGCACTATTGTGTCGGCACCGAAGAGTTCGGGTCGCATAAGAAGCCATGGAGATGAGATTCACGGACGGAGTTTTCATGGACCACATGTCGTTACCCAGTTCCTGTACATATCATCCGTCTTTTCTGTATAAAACAGCAGCGTTACGTTAGGTCGAAAAGAGCCCAGGGTCGCCACAGAGTGTGGCCAACACAAGCGAGGGCTTCTTGGAGGGCGGCGGGAACCACAAATACCTCGGCAGCCAGCCCGGCTTCCCTTTCGCAGCAGAGGCTTAGCGTACGTACGATACGGTGCAGATAGTTAGAGTTGTCCCCTGGATCCAGACAGGAACGGAGGTTTACATTGAAGTTAATATACCACTTGATGCGATATGATCTTAAGCTTTCCGGCCCTTGGTTATCGCTCGGTGTCTTTCGGTTTGTACGTGTGAGTGGGCGTGTGCTCGCTGGCAGCGTGGCCTGGTCGGCCACAGACGACCGCAGGCTCTCAACGGTGAGCGCTGACCACCTCACTCACGCCCACCTTACCTTACCTTGTACGTCGCCGGTCGTCGCACTGTCACGCGTGCTTCTCACAGCACAAAGCGGACTTTTAAAGACGATGCGTCTCCCGGGCTAAAGCATATCACGCAAAGGGTCTCTCGCAGTTCAATGGTAACACGAGCAAATGTCGATTTTGGTGTAAAGTGTTTGCATGTTTTTGCCAGGCTGTTTGCGCTACCCGGGACGCTCTCCGCCCAATGGCGCGCGTACGCACCATGTTCGCGGTTCAGGGCTCAGGCCAGGTAGAACAAAACCTAGACAGAATCACGTAGACTTCCCTCTGAACCTGGTTCTTCTTGCGCTACCTAGACACCTCATTTGCTTGGTTCCAAACTCTATAGCCCGGAGGGTGTACAATTCTCCCTGAAACGCTGGAACTCCGTCACCTAGCACGACCGCCAGTATGTTCATTTGATTGTCCCACGGTGCCCAATGGCCGGAACACGGCGGGGAGGCTGGGCCCAAAAACGCCGACAAGGCTCACGTCAGGTGACCACTGCCTCCAACGTTCTGCAAGGCTTGCCCTTCACAATCGGCCGCCAATTGTAGACACAGTCCGCCCGTTCTCGTCTCCCAAATAACTCAAACACAGGAGATAAGAAGTAATGCCACAAAACTCCAAAAACGGGTCGTCCTGTACCATGCAAAGTCCGGGTATGTAATTTATCATTTCCTCGCCTCGATGAAAAAAGCCTCCCCCTTCCTTGGTACCGAAACGCCAGGCCAATGCTGAATTTAGACACGTATCGTGACTTGATCGAGACTGCGCAAAAGAAAATAATAATAATACCGTCTTCCCCATCTGTACTTTTATGATGTAAAAACCCCCTGCACCTAAGAGGTGGCAGCTGTGCCGTTGGCCGGAGCGGCTGTTGGCTTGTCTCCGTTTTGCTTCTTCGCTTCTCTGTCCCGCAGGACTCTATACATAGCACTGAGTCGATCGCCGGTCACTTCATTGCTGGTACTGTCAACAGGCCACAGGTTTGCCAGAAACTCCCTACATCATCGTTAGCTCTGCTCAACTGACAGTCTGACATGAAGTTAACATACCAGAAGCGTTTCTTGACCGAGTCATCCTTGTTCTTAATAACATCACGGTCCAAGAAATTTCCAATCGTGACAAGCTCCTCGCCAAAGATCTTGGCACGTTCCTTGCTAGACTTGACTCTCTCCTTGGTCGTGCACAAGATGGTTTCGAAATTTGCTCGAACAGGTTTCAATAGGTACCACAACATCGCATCTGCATCTTTCTCTCTCTCATCACTGTTGTCTCCCTTTTTGCGCAGTTGATCAAGCCGGCGGAGGGCTTGGTTGCGGCGTTCGCTGTCAGGCTGGCTTGCTCTTGGAGTGTTGCTCGAACGACGGCGTTCATCACCAGGCCGGTGGTCATCGTGGCGGCGATGCTTGTGGCTGCGTTCAGCCTCCTCGCGATGCCTGCGTTCGTCAGATCGGGGAGATTGCTGTTCTCCACCGATACTCTTTGTTCGGCGTGTTTCATCGGTCCTGCGATGCTTGGGGATCCGACCTTCGTCGTGTCCTGAATGCTTCCTCTTTGAGTCTGGACGCGGTGTGCCCCTCTCATCAACATTGCTACGGCTGCGATTATGTTCGCCGTGGCTGCGTTCTCTGTCACGATGAGAATTGCTCTTCTTGAGGTTTGGCGCTGGAGATGCCGCGCCGCTGCCTACATCGCTGCGACGATGTCCATTCGCCAATCGTTTGTTATTTCGGTGATGGTTTTCGACAGCCCGGTGTGCCAAAGGATCCTGAGAGTGCTTGGCCTGTAGCACAGAAAGCAAATACTCGGAACGTCGGACAAGGTGGACAGCACCAGGGGAGTTGATACCCTTTTCGGTCGCCTTGTTTCGTTCCTCTTTCTTCTCGATACGGTGTTCCTCGAGAAAGAATTTATCCGCCATCTCCAACTCTGCATCGTCCCGAATCTGAGTCCACGCACCAAAGCCGTACCTGTCGATTCCGACAAGAAGCATGCCGTCTTCCCGTGCACCCCACTCGCAGCTATAGTGTGCAGCCTTGGTTGCGTCGGCAAGACGGAAGGTCTTGAAGTCGTCACTCTTTTGCAGAACCTGCCGCAGCAAGCGGAGCTGCCGCGGGCGCTCAATGGCTGTCTCCGCGTTCATCTTTCGAACTTCGCCGAAATCTACAAGGACTGCCTTCTTGTCCTTTTTCGTCAGGGTCTTGCCAAGCTTGCGTTCGTCATCCACGAGGCGCGCGCTGTTCTCGTTGAGAGCGTCTTCGCAAGTCTTGATGAAATCATCAAGGATTGACTTCAGGTAGTCGCGATCGCGTTCCGCAAGTCGAGCCTCCTGTACAATCTCATCACCACGGTCGTCCATCGAGCCGAAACGAAAGAAGGCCTTGAGAAGGTTTCGAGTTTCTTTCTCATTGAGAGGTCGTTTGGGATCGGATAGCAGAGCTCGTTGCTCCTCTGCCTCTCGGCGTTGCTGTTCCTCTCGTTGTCGTTTTTTAGCAAGTCGGTCAGCTCGGTCGGTCTCGCCGTGACGATTCTTCATCGCGGCCCTCCGAGGGGCGCTCTCAGCAGCCACTTTTGCTAAGTACTCCTCGTTCTTTCGCTGATCTTCCTCCGCTTTGATAACAGCAAGCTCCTCTGCGGGAATAATCTGATCCCAGTCAAGGGTCAAATCGTCAACCTTGACATCAGTATACTGCATAAAATTGTCCCAGTCGATGCCACCACTGCTGAGGTTCATCTTGTCGTCAACCTTAGTCTTGGTGATTTCAGCGTTCTCCAGGATGGAGTCGATGTCCAGCTGTTCGAGGCGCTCTTGGTTGCCTGTCTGCTCAAACATCTTCTGTGAACGCATCTTGAGGACCCATTGAATGTCTTCGGCAGAGCTTGGCCCGTCTATCCTTAATCCCTTCTTGTTCATCTCTTCGCGGAATGCCTTGCCATCATCGGTAACACCAGCCTGAATGGTAAGGTATTCCAGGAGCAGCTTGTTGCGCGCTCGCTCAAGGACCTCTTCTTCCACAGTCTCTTTTGAGACTAGACGGTAAATGCTGACTGGCTTCTTTTGTCCGATACGGTGGGCACGTCCCATTGCTTGCAAATCGGCCTGCGGGTTCCAGTCGGAATCAAAGATGATGACAGTGTCCGCGGTCATCAGGTTGATACCCAAGCCACCTGCTCTGGTCGATAGGAGAAAGCAAAAGTCGTCGCTGTCCTCCGCGTTGAAATGGTTGATCGCCATTCGACGAGGACCAGCGGCAATAGTGCCATCAAGGCGCTGGAACTTATAACCTCTCAGGGCGAGATAGTCGCTGAGAATATCCAGCATCTTGACCATCTGACTGAAGACAAGGACTCGGTGCCCATCCTTCTTGAGCTTCGTTAAGAGTTGATCAAGAAGCATCATTTTTCCACTGCTAGCAATCAAGCCCTTGATCTGGTCCTCCCTACGTGTACTGCCAGCAAGCACTCTGTCTTCTGCGCCCGCGAACATGTATGGATGGTTACTGACTTTCTTCAATTCCATCATGATGTTGAGCAGCGAATTCTTCTGCCCTGTTGCGTCAGATAAGGCAGCGTAATTCCTAGTGAGGATGTTCTTGTAGTACTCCAACTGAACATCGGAAAGTTCCACACGAATAATCTTCTCAGTCTTGGGAGGAAGGTCCGACTCGACTGTCTCTTTGGTGCGCCGCAAAATGTAAGGGGCGATAGATTTGTGCAAGTCTTGGAGCTTCTCTTGGGCATCATTGCCGGATAAACTTTCCAGCTCTTCGTCAATGACAACTTTGCCAGGGTTCAAGAAGTCCATCAAAGCCGAGAGCTCGGCCAAGTTGTTCTGAATGGGCGTGCCCGTGATCAGTATTTTGCAGGGAATACCAAAGCTCACAAGTCTCGCGTATAATTGGGATTCCTTGTTCTTGAGACGGTGGGCTTCGTCGACAAGCAGAGCCTGCCACTTGATTGTCTGTAGGAACTGCCAATCTTGAAGAATCATCTCGTACGAAGTGATCAAAGCGTTAAACTTTGGCTTCTTGGGGTTGCCATTGACGATCAGCTCGTTGTCACGTATCGTGCTACGAGCGGTTTCGTTGCCGAGATACACAACGTAGTTCATGTCGGGGGACCAGTTGTCGAAGGTGTCGCCCCACGCAGGAATGACGCTAAGAGGTGCCACAATGAGAAAAGGGCCCTCCTGCTCTCGTTCATTGCGGAGCCAGCTGAGGAACGACACACTCTGGACGGTCTTTCCAAGACCCATCTCATCGGCAAGAATGACATTGTTGGCGCGGGTCCAGTTCAGGCAGAGGAAATTCAGGCCTCTCAACTGGAATGAGCGCAGTTCACCACCCTGGATATATTCGGGCTGTGACTCGAGCTTGGTCATTCTTGTCCGAGTGTCCGGGTTCGACTCCTTGCGATTGGAGATCCATGACCGTGAGGATCGATCCAGAAATTGGTCAATCTTTTCTTGAAAATCCGTGTTAATGGCGGAGGCAGCTTCCCATGTGCACTCGTCATAGTAGCAACCCTTCCACTTGACAAGATACTCGGTCTCGTCTTCACCGTCTCGGACAGAAACAACCCTGTCTACCTTGGTGTAATCCTCCAAGGCTTCTTCAGCCCGTTCACGGTCGAGGAAAAACTGCTCCTTGGTTTCAGGTGGAATGTCCTCGCCGAAACGAATCAGGAGTTCGTGCTCCACGATGGTGCGAAAGTAGTTCTCAACCCTGCGATAGCCTCGATAGCCACGCAGAGTCTCTGCTGTCTCCCAGGTATCGTGCAAATGTGACTTTCCTTGCCATTTGATGTAGTATTCAAAGTCGTTCCTGGTTGAGCTCCAACTGAGCTCCATTCCATCCTTCAGCTTGTGTCTTAAGACCTTGTCGATGTAAGGAGAGTCGTCGACTACGTCAGCCACGTAGTAGTTAGGCGTGAGCTCGGAGGCGTCTTCGTCTTCGTCATCGACGTCGCTCTCCTCATAAGCGCCCTGCTGTACTTGAGCCGCCCGCCTGCTGGACCAACGCTTCTCAGCGTAGACGAGGTTCGGCTGGGCTTCACGTTGACGGCGCGCTTTCTTCTGCAGACTTTTTGCACGGGCACCCCCATAGTTATCGGAGTCGGAATCGGAGTCTATCGATGGCTGCCGAGCAGGCGTGCCTCTCTTGGATGCTACGAAGGCAAGAGTCAGGACTGGCGACGATGAATAGGATAACAGGCAGCGTTGAAACCTTACATTGTCTCGATGTCTCAACGCGTCTTCTCTTCACATTTCGTCGATTGGTGGGAACATCAGAATCAGATTCATCAGAAGACTCGGCCTACAGTCACGAATTCGTCAATTGAGGTCACCGAGGCGTGTTCTAAGACAGACTCACCAACTTGCGCTGCTGCGTGGGACGGGACTGTGGGCAAATGTCAGTTGATACAATCATTCACTGTCCAGGAAGGCACCGTACGCTTCTTCGCAAACCATACAGCTCAGGGTTCGCCTTGATGTAGTCGTCTTCTCCTCTTGAGGCAGCTTTCCGCTTGTTTGGCCGCTGTGAGTCGTTGGAGCTCGAATGAGCGTCACCAGGTCCATCGCTCTGAGCAACAGATGCCACGTCGTCTTCCATATCGAAGTCGCCATCATCGGAAGCGTTATTATCGTCGCCAGAGCTCTCACTCTCGGCAAAATCGGGTCCACCATTGAAATCGGCCGAATCGTTGGGATCCGGCGACGGTGACGGTGAAGCGAGGACTGCGGCATTATCGCGTACATCTGAAAGATCGCTATCGCTCTGATTGCCGCTAGCAACTATCGGGGAGGGAGATGCGCCCTTCGGCGACCGGTACCCGTTTGTGGGACCGGGTTCGAGGGGGCTAGACATGGTGATGGTCTAAGTCGAGGCTGCCTGCTATGGATGGAACGACGTTAGCCCAATATCTTACCGCTTCGGAGCTGAAGCACGAAGAGCGCGTGGTGAGCGGTGTCTAGCGACCGAGATCATCACCAGACAACGGCAGTAAGACGAGAATTGATGGAGGAATCGACCTCGTCGCAACGCGAGGACGCGGTTAATGGAGACGAGGCTGAAAGTTGATGGCGATGCCATTGTGTCCGCCAGGCAAGACAGTGGCGGTCTGGCGTGTCAACGAGACATCAAATCCATCCAGCGAAGTCATTTCCATCAACGAAATGCATTTCAGGGATCGCTGAAGTGATACCCGATATGGATATCAAGATGGGAGCGCGCCGGCTCGAGGCTGGCTCGATGGCTCGTGATGGGAAAGTGGCAGGCCCTTGCAAGACCAGTGGTCAGGCCAGGGAATCAACTTACAAGTCATTAACGAATGGCCCCCAGGCAGCAATTATCATTGAATTTGCCAGGAAGAGGTATTGAAGAAACGACGTGGACAAGTGACGTGCCTAGGCTTGTTCAGAGGTCTGGTGGGTGAATGGTGGTGGATGGAAAATGTACTGGTCGGAGTGGAGAGGCAGGAAAGAATTGAGGTGGATGCACGGGTGAGGTACAGGTGGTTGTAGCGCTAGCCGCACTGAATCGACCCCGAAGGAGAATTGCACGTGGTGGCCTGAGGCAGAGACAGCAAGGCTCCGATACGTATCCTCGACGACTGCCAGGTGCCGCCCACTGCGGACGCGGTGAACAGACGAATGGAACGCGAGAAGAGCGAGACAACACTGGAGGGTGGGGCATTCCCATTCCCACTCCCAACCTTCAGGGACGTGGGCATGGACTCTCTCCAAAGTCCCTCCCGTCTGGAGAAAAAAAGCACGCGCCGCCGCGTGCAGGCATTGTTCACCGAGACTGGGAACCCCGCTAGCGCCGCGACTTCACCGCTTCCGTCTTCCTTCCCCATCTTTCGACGACCAAACTCCGTTACCATCAACCGGCTGTAGTGCTGAGAGACGATATAAAGTCTGATTACAGGACAACCATCTCAAAGTTAATGCTGGCTCAAAAAAAAATTCATTACAGTTAGTACTTAATTGGAGTTTCCAGATAAAGATGTAAATAGCGGTCGTCTTATTTTCAACAATCGATTCGGTCCTTGGTGCGCACCACCGCAAGGACCTTGGGTTATTTCAGACCAGTGTTTGAACTACGGCGGGTTGGAGAAACCTTTTGCCGACTCTCAAACGTCCATCGCCCGCATACTTCATCGCCGTCCAACAATGGCGTTTTCTTTGCACACACGATGAGCGATAATTCTTTTCCAGGGTTGTTCAATACCGAATCGAGTCTGGCTGTTGCACACTGCGCATAGGAAATTTCTGGGCACCCACTAAATGAAATCTCTTGCGGCTTAACTAAATCAAATTTTTTGGTTACTTGGCAGACGAAATCAATGCTTTTGTCATCTGAGGTTCAAACTATAAAGTACGAGCGTATCTATCTTTCAGAACAAACAATAGGAGTACCTCAGGGTGCAAAATAACCTGCTCGCTCGGTAAATTGCTGCTTATGCCGCCTGTCAGGCGATTTGTCATGGCATCTGTCATTCTGTTTTAGTCTTTGGTTCTGCCGTCCTAAGTCGTCGACCTGGCGGGAAGGCCTGGACATTGGTTGCCGAACCACGTCTCCGCTGCACTGCAAATTCACCACCAAGTTTGATAGCCAGAAAGCCATCGACTCCGTAACCGTGATATTTATAGTCCGGGTCTTGCATTAAAGCGTGACACGAGTTTTCCCACAAGCAATTGAGGCAATCGTTTCAGAAGTCCTGAGCCTTTCTTTCGGGGAAGTTTGAGACTATTTCCGCGTTTCTTGACGCTCTGTAATTTATCGTACTTTAACGAGTGACAATCGACAAAGGCAGTTGTGCAATTTGGGACGATGACGTTGTCGCTTTCAATGCAGGATAGATCTAAAATCCTTACTGCCACCCTCATTCCGCGCGCCGTGTAAAAGGAACCTAAACCGGGTTGCACATCGAACTTCTTAGTAAAGACTCCTGGTATGCCCTTGATTGGATAATCGCCGTTGGCATAGGGGACCCATAACAAACCTGGGATTTCTCTGTGTTGGATTGCGCTCGTCAGATTCGGGCGAGATACTGTAGGTGCCAATGAGCATCTTTCTGGCCGGCATACGTGGTTGAGGCATCGTTGCGATTGATTGAGAAGCCGGCCGCTCGTGGCTTATTCCAACAATGCCAGACATGCTCGGTTTTCCTTGTCATCCAACTCGAGCGAAGCCGATATGAGGTTGTATAGAGGGTCGTGCTCTCCAACACATGCGCTGCACCAAGAAACGAAGACTGGAGACGTGACGATGCGAGGTTAATTATCTCAAGCGCCTGAAAACCCTCATTGACATTGTTTGGATGCGGGAACAAAGCGCGACCAGCGCTCATTGTCAAGGCTCACTGGACCAGAGCCGGTTGACAGCATCGATTGCAGTGGCCAAAACGCTGACGACGGCAACAAGACAAGGTTTCCGAAGGATAGCATTAGACAAAGTATCCAAGTGCCCTACACAGACCGCCCACCGCTCCAACTGTCGTGGGGCCGTCTTTGGCTGCTCGATACCTTTGTCCACCAGGATATGGCTTTGCCAGTTAGAAGTGCCAACGGGTTAAGCATGTTTCAGGCTGCAGAGATGATTGCCAGTGAGGCGGCGTGGGTAACCCTCCAGTACAAGACAGGGCCTCCGCCATCAGCGAGATAGCCCACGTATCCCATTACGCCAAAGAACACCAGAGCCATGAGAATCGACAAGCAGACGACTAACAGCATTCTCCCCATCTTGCAGGTTGCCATTAGCGAATCGCCTGGGATGTTATCGAGTCGGTATCGTTGTAGTCATTGACATTGAGTTTCCCAGTGAACAACAGCTCCTAAGCTGCATTGGATCCTTGGGCGGGTGAGTTGTTGGGCTTGACGGCGCTTTCCTGATAGGGAGTTCTTGTTTACGTTCTGGCGTCATTTTTTCTGAAGAACGCCTTGTCTTTCGTTGAAGGGGTCTCAGATTCAAGCCAGGGGCGTTTGGGGTTCTTAAAGCCATGGAAGTAATGTTCAGGAAAGATAAGCTCAGGTAGGGCAAACAAGCCGTAGGATGGTTGTTGGACCTAACAGAAAGAGCAGAGAGCGCGCTCGGCGTGAGCGACCAGTTACCCAACGTTGCACAAAAAGTGATGGCATCTTCCCCATCAAGTCAGCAAGCCGCATGATTTGAGATTTCAAGTGAGGCAACTCGATGTGTAGCACGCCTAACCTGAGCCAGATGGTCTTGTGACGACCTTTCCCTCCCACGTAGTCATCTACTTGACAATCTCGGTTTGTGGAAGTTTAAACCTCTATTACAGTCGGGTAACCCCGCCCCCCTAGTTGGATTGTTTGCATGGAATGACGAAGAGGAAGTCGGATACATTGGGGACAAAGACAGGGCGGAAACAGGTGCAATTTCTACAAACTATACGGCAGTAGCTGAACTAGATCTTTTTGTAGAGGGCAAGGTCGACATTGTCACATAGGAAACGAGCCAAAGCATGAAGTTAAGCAGCAAAGACCAAGCTGGGGAAACCACGTGAATTCAATGAAAGGGAAGCTACCGAAGAATGCGACCTTTAGGTGCCCATCATTGCAGCCCGCATCTCAGAGTCCACAACAAGGAACAGGCCCTGGCGCCTGGATTCGAAAATAGCGTGCAAACATTAGTTGACATTCAGCTAGATGTGGATGACGGACGTTTGTGAATGGGACGTTCCAGACCAGGTATTTGGCCTTACTGAGTCTGCCGGTGATGTCAGGCCATTGCTAGATAGTGCGAAGGTACCCCTTACCATTTTTTGTGTCTCGAGTGACCTTGAGGCCACCGTGCAACTTGCTTGCTGGCGGGGTAATGTGGTGGAAACCCAAGGTAATTAGGTGAGGTACCTACGTATTGCTGTATCTGCCCTCAAAGTAGGGTAGGGGAACTTGCCCCGCCAAATCCTGGACAGCTCACAACCAGTGATGGCGCACACAAATTAGCTGACCGCTGCATTTCGCCGCCGTCGTAACCGTGGTCTCTCTGCCTCTTCCGACAACTGGGACAGAACACCGAAATATTTTTCCCTCCGACACTTCAAGAAGGCCTGGTCGTGAACCTCGACAACTACCCCCTCTCCGCTTTCCCTGTCTTGTCTATTGGCTTTTGCCTTCCTCTGTTCCAGTCTTCAATTCACTCACTTTCAAGGTACCTTGCCTGTCTGCTTCCGTCCGATTTTGCTCTCCTGGACAGGTTTTCTAACGTGTTTAGAAAAAAATTTGCCCCACCATCACCCAGATCCTTAACCCCGCCTCGATCAGTCGGGCATCATCACCACCATGTCTGACAAACTCACCCGTGTCGCTATTGTCAACAGCGACAAGTGTAAGCCCAAGAAATGTCGTCAGGAGTGCAAGAAGTCATGCCCTGTCGTTCGTTCTGGAAAGCTTTGCATCGAAGTCAGCCCTGACTCCCGTATCGCCTACCTCTCCGAGTCGCTATGCATCGGTTGTGGTATCTGCCCTAAGAAGTGCCCCTTCAGCGCCATTACTATCATCAACCTGCCCACGAACCTCGAGACCCAGGTTACCCACCGCTACTCGGCCAACAGCTTCAAGCTTCATCGCCTGCCTATGCCCCGTCCCGGTAATGTGTTGGGTCTTGTTGGAACCAACGGTATTGGAAAGAGTACCGCTTTGAAGATTCTCAGCGGCAAGCTCAAGCCCAACTTGGGTCGCTACGACAACCCTCCCGACTGGGAGGACGTCATCAAGCACTTCCGTGGTTCCGAACTGCAGAGTAAGTCTTTTCGAGATTGATTTGCTATACTCTCCTCTAGTTGCTGATTAACATGTTCAAAAGACTACTTCACCAAGCTCTTGGAGGACGATCTTAAGGCCGTTGTCAAGCCTCAGTATGTCGACCAGATCCCCCGCGCCGTAAAGGGCCCCAACAAGACCGTCAAGGCCTTGATCGATGCACAGAGCTCTCTCGACAACAAGAAGGAGGTTTGCGACGTCCTGGAGCTCAACCATATCATGGAGCGTGAGATTACCCACTTGTCTGGTGGAGAGCTGCAGCGTTTCGCTATTGGAACTGTCTGTGTCCGCAAGGCCGACGTGTACATGTTCGACGAGCCCTCTTCCTACCTCGATGTCAAGCAGAGACTGGCTGCTGCCCGTATCATCCGCTCCCTCCTCCGCGACGACGACTACGTCATTGTTGTCGAGCACGACTTGTCAGTTCTGGACTATCTCTCCGACTTCATCTGCGTTCTGTACGGAAAGCCTGCCGTCTACGGTGTCGTTACCCTTCCTCAGTCCGTCCGCGAAGGTATCAACATCTTCCTTGACGGTCACATTCCCACCGAGAATCTGCGTTTCCGCGACGAGTCGCTCACCTTCAAGATCTCGGAGGGTGCTGACGACTTTGCTAACGACAAGTCGCGCGCCTTCAAGTACCCCAAGATGGAGAAGACGCTGGGTGACTTCAAGCTGAGAATTGACGCTGGTGACTTCACTGACTCCGAGATCATCGTCATGATGGGTGAGAACGGAACCGGAAAGACGACTTTCTGCCGCATGCTCGCGGGTGCCCTCAAGCCTGACAACAAGGCTCAGGTACCCGAGATGAAGATCAGCATGAAGCCCCAGACCATCACTCCCAAGTTCGAGGGTACCGTTCGGCAACTCTTCTTCAAGAAGATCAGAGCCGCCTTCCTGTCGCCCCAGTTCCAGACCGATGTCGTTAAGCCCCTGAAACTTGATGACTTTATTGACCAAGAGGTCAAGAACTTGTCCGGTGGTGAATTGCAGCGTGTCGCCATCGTTCTAGCCCTCGGCATGCCCGCCGATATCTACCTCATCGACGAGCCCTCTGCCTACCTCGACTCCGAGCAGCGTATCATCGCGTCTCGCGTTATTAAGCGCTTCATTATGCACGCCAAGAAGACGGCCTTCATCGTCGAACACGACTTCATCATGGCCACCTACCTCGCCGATCGCGTCATTGTCTTCGACGGCCAGCCCGGTATTAACGCTCACGCCAACAAGCCTGAATCACTCCTTACTGGCTGCAACACATTCCTCAAGAACCTCGATGTTACCTTCCGTCGCGACCCTACCAACTACCGTCCTCGTATCAACAAGCTGAACTCGCAGCTGGACCAGGAGCAGAAGGTCAACGGAAACTACGTAAGTTCAAACCACAGGACGGTGTTGACGTCAGGCAACAGTTTCGCTAATACGATTTGTAGTTCTTCCTGGACGACGACGACGACAAGACAAATTGAAGAGGGCATCCACAAGGTTGTTTTCCCTCCGCATCATGATGCATGGGCTTCAGGCGTTCAGGGCGTTCAAAAGGGGCATAAGCGGCAGCTGGGGAGTTGCGCTTCCGGCGGTCAGGATCATGGTTTCGATTTAGAGGAGGCCGGCGCGTCCGGAGAAGACGACGACGCCGATGGATAACAATGGCGACGGCAGTCTATCCCCTGTTGCCTGGTCCTGTGAAGATGGGCGAGCCTTGTCCACGCGGTTCTGGATTCCCGATATGACCGGGAGGAAGATGGTAACTTGGTTACATATCCGCCTGGGAAACGCCGACTTCATAGATTGAGGGGCAATGGATCAAAGCTGGATGACTGCCGTCAGTCTGATTACCACAGTTTGTGGCAAAGGACTTGTAGACGAGGTACGCTCGGAATGGGCTTGAAGCACGCATTTCCGCACGCAATAAGCGAGAAGCACAGAAAAGGACCGTTGTCACGAAAGAAATAATGGTTTTAGATTTTATGAATTCTCGAATTGACAACTACCCGTGCAAATGCGCACCTACGATTAGAATTAAAACGAGAGAACTACATACTGGCGGCTGCCGTCAGAAGGACGAACCCATGAGACTTGATTTCGGAGAGCCATGTCTGCACGTGTAATAAACTGAGGACGGTAGCGATGATGATCAAGAGAAAGAGATAAGAGAGGCCGAACCTAGGGTTGTGTGCGGGGAGTGATGCCAGTGGTTTCTGTACGCGCCTGCGGTCATCATGCTCTCAGTGGCAGTTGGTGAATTTCCGATACGTACTCGAGAGTCAACCAGCCATACCGCAAAACAGCACCAGACACATCTGAAGCCTTCGCCTTTGTTGTTGTGGACGTTGGTTCAGTCTTCCTCGATCTCACCCTCCTCGGATCCAGAGTGGACACCGGCGTCCTCCTTCGCCTTTTCCTTCTCCTTGTCCTTAGTAGCCGGAGCCGGAGCCGGAACCGGGTCGGGTGCGGGAGCGGCGACCTGAGCCGACGCTGAAGCCGAAGCCGGTGGCGGAGTCCTGTTCTTGTGACGAACATCACGTTGGGGGGTGCGCTCACGGGGGGTTCTCTCTCTCCTCACTCTCTGTGTGATGTAGTTAGCGACGGAAGAAGTTTTCCGAATAAAGGCTAAGGGGTTCTTGGCCGATGCGTCGTACCTTTGAGTCTCTAGAATCCCGGCGTTCTTCGTCATCTTCCTCACGACGGCGGCGGGATCCAGATGGGCGCGCCTCGTCGCCATACGGGAGCTCGTCGTACGAGCCCATGCGACGCCGGTACAGCCTCTCACGCTCTTCCTCTCGGTCCCTCCTCTCACGGTCGTAGTGGCTATCATCGTCGCGACGGGACCTGTGGCGGTCATAGTCGCGGTCACGATCGCCACGGTCGACACGGTCGCCACGGTCGCGTTCGCGGTCTCTGTCGCGCTCACGTTCTCTCTCGCGGCGAGGAGGGGGCGACAGGCGGCGCTCCCTATCCACGGAGAGAAGACTCTCCGCCATGGTCGATTTTCGGTGGTTGCGCTCACGTTCGGCGATAGCCTTGCGCCGATCCGCCTCATACGCGTCTACCTCTGGGCTACGACTTCGCCTAGTAGCACGGCCACTGCTACGATGAGATCGCTCACCTCTAGATCGTGGTCTGTCTCGGTACAAGTCGCGTTCGCTCGACTCGCGACCGCGTCTACGGCGACGTTCGCGTTCGGCTTCTTCCTCCTTCTCGCGGAGTCTTCTCATGTACCTGTCAAAGGTGGCAATGCGGGCTTCTTCCGAGGTCACTGCCTGGAAAGCGGGTGAGTCCGCAAGGCGGGCCTTGACCTTTTCGTATGTGTCATCCAGGGTAATGGGGGGTTCGATACGTTTCATGTATGCGCGGAGGTCATCGGCTGCCCTGCGTTGTTGTCGTTCAGATTGTCTTTCATCGTCGGATCTCTTGGAGGTCTTCTTCTCCTTGGCCTGCGCCTGTATTAGCTTTAATCAAACACGCGGGAGTCGCTAATACATACACGTTCAAAGATTACCGAGAGGGTATCACGGTCAATGTTAGCAGTTCGTCGATTCTTCTTTATAACGGCATAGAACTCGTCAAACGTGGTTTGGGGGGTGATATCAAATCGCTCGTCCTGTGACAGTCGCGGTCAGTAACTCGCTAACGTGAAATCAAGGCTGGGGTACCTTACTTCGAGGGCATCAAACACATCATTTCTCACGCCGCGAAGCCCCTTCTCTTCTTCTTCGACGAGATCCCAGAACAGCTCCTGGGGAGTGGAACCTCCTTGGCCAGCCATGGCCCTGTACCGGTCGTCATCCTCGATGACGGGGTGAATCTGGTGCCACTTGGTACCAGCATTAATTTTGCCATCCTTCCTAAGCTCGTTGAGGAGTGAGAGGAAGCCGTCGCGAGCCTTGCGTTCCTTGCGGAACTTCTTGTTCTTCTGCTCCTGCTTCGAGTCGTTGAAAGCGCGCTCTAGTGCCTTCATATGGTTTTGGAACGCAATCAGAATATCAAACTTGCTCAGGGTCTTGTACTTCTCATCGGTTTGAAATGGCGTTGTGGATGTAATGAGGTTCTGGGCGTCGGACCAGCGCGTATAAGGCTCCAAGTTGAGCTTCGGCAGGAGATCAATCAGACCGTCCATGGCCGTCTTGCGCATAGCTGCCTGGTTTTCCATGTGGGCCTTCTTGAGGTCAACGATGTACTCCTCGAAGAGCTGGCGGCGCTCGGCCTCGTTGTCGGTAGACCTGAAGATAGTCTCGCCCTCGATCATGGGTCGCGCTGTCTTCCACCTGGTGTAGTGCTTAATTTCGGGATGGCGCTTGAGCATGGTTTCGAAGTCAGTACGCAGCTTGGTCAGTCTCTCCTTTGCGCGCTCCTTGTCTTGGACAATCATGTCATGGCAGTACTTCTCGAAAGCTGCTTTCCGATCCTTCGGGTCCTTGATGGCCCGGTACTGAGGGTCCTTTGCAATGGTTCGAAGCGTCTGTTCCCAGGTCCAGTCTGGCTGGACGCCGCTACGCTTGAGCACCTTGGTGAACGCAGCCTCAGCCTCTTCCTGTGTGGCGAACTCGGGCTCGTTGCTCGCTGGAACGAACGCCTTTGCTGTAGCATCGATGCTGCCGTACGTCAGCTGGCGCGACTCGTGGTGGGTATCGCGGTGGTCGCGGTAAGAATCGTATCCAGAGTTGGAGTAGCCGCCGGATGGCGCTCCGCGGTCGTACGACGTCGCAGGCCTGATGCTGTTAGCTGGGGCGCAACACTGGGGGCTAAAATGTTCGTACGCAGGCGTAGACGGGCCGCTAGTGGCCCCTAGGGCTTTCTGGTAGACTTCAGGCATCTCCCAAGAACTCGTCTTGGTCTCGGTGTTGTACCAGTATTTGCGACCGCCTTCCGCGGTGTACTCTTTCCATGGCTGATTGGCGAGGGCTCTCTGCAAATCGATCAGCATCTGTTACTGATATGCCACGAGATAAGTCATACCTCAGCCGGGGTCATCATATCCTCTGGCTTAGTCCATTGCGTAACCTTGGTAGTCGCATTATAATAGTATGCTCGGCCATCAGGCGTGCGATGCTCCTGCCACGCCGCAGGCTGGCCGTATGGGCTGCCGGCACCGTTCATGTTGGATCGTCGATCGTAAGTTGGTCGTTCGCTTACAGATGGGGGTATCTTGGGGTTTCGGTATCTCCCCTGTCGATTTAAGTCGAAGCGGCAGGCAATCCAAAACTGTAATGGACGGCTGGTCAACGAGGAGGATCAAGTTACTGTCGCGTACAGCGGCCGGGACGCGGGAAGCAGTTGAGAATATTTGCGACGGTCGGAATGTAATTTGTCGCCTTAGTGCACGGACTGGGGTAGCTTGGGCCCCACTCTTAGCCTGAGGTACCGTTGGCACCATGGGTCGCTCTCCGATAAGGGAGCCCTGTCCTCTCACAGTACTGGAGACGCTGAAGGGCGAAGCTCGGACTGTCAACTCAACCCATCCCAGCGGATATCTCACCGAGAACTTGGTCACAAGTGGTTCACACAGCACAACGGCTGAGAGACAGGATTGATATTTTTACTTCCTTGATCTCTAATTCTCTCATGGTCCTGGACTCATAGTTTTCGTTGGCCTATACTGCATTGAGCCACTCGTAGCATAGGAGGCCCGACCTACAACTCGCAAAGACACAGTCGCGAAACCAACCTCCTTCAACCGGTCTGCATCTGTATGGATGAGCTATGAGCCGTGATACCTCGCAACGCAGAAGGTAGCCCCGACATGGCTGTAGATGACCAAGTACGAGAGCCCACCGCGGTGGTTGAATTTCTCGAAAATGCGTTCCTCACATACTTCATTCCGAAAGCGACCAATCTCGACCTCGAGGACGCAGTCAAGGATGTCGACGACACACAGGCTCTGTTCGACTCCATTGAACGGAGAGACAGTCTCTTCTTCGGTAATGAACCTTGGCTCGAAAAACTTGCAGTTCACTCGGTGTATCTATGTGACCCCACGCTAACATGCGACGCTAGACGAGACCGTCGACGTCCTCCTCATCCTGAGGGCGCCTCTTGTCGACGAGAAGACTCTCCGCTCCAACTTCAGCAGGCTTGCCATTGCCCTAGAAACCCAGATCGTGAACAGCCAGGCCTCGGATCGCGAGAAACCCTCGACGGACGTCATCTTCCAGGGCTCTGTAGAGGACACCTCCGACCCGTTCATCGTCGTCGACGAGCCTGACGACGGAGACACCTCCTCATCCAACAGCAAAGACAACGAGACCGAAGAGGGATCGGACAACCGTAAGAAGCCCCACATCTACGCCGTCTGGAAACTCCCTGTCTTCCTCGCCCGCCCGCGCATTCGCCTCCAGGGCCCCTACGCGGTCTTCCGCGCCTCGGCCGGGCTCAAACCTGCCTCCGCTCTCACCTCCGGAACCGCCTCCCCCCTGTTCCCGAATGGCAAACCCCCGGCGGTCGGGGGAGGCTACTTACAATCTGGGTTGCCCTCGGGACTCAACCTCCTCGAGGCCTTCGGTAACGACCCGGGCCTCGACGGCGTCGTCCCGCGCCTTTCGGCCCTCCGCGTCTCCCGCGTGGCCCCCGTCACCCAGGCAAAGGATCAGACCCGCGCAATCCGTACTCTCTCGAGCCTGAAGACCCGTATCTACCCCGCCGTGCACACCCGCGTCCGCTTCTCCCGCCCAAACACCATGCCCACGAGCCCGGCCCTCATCGCCCTCCTCGAGGTCGACTTCACATCCTATTTCGACTGCCCCATCACCCTCACTGATATATCCCTCTCTGTCGCCGACGGCGGCGTTGTCGATGACCTCAGCTCCCCCGCCGGTCTCACCCTTCCAATGTCCTGCGTGCCCCACGACCATGTTACATTCCTCTACCGCCTCTCACCCCAACAGCTTGACCTTCCCTCCAAGAACCCTAGTCGTGACCTCGACATCCACATCGAGGCCGTCGTCCAAAAGCATCCTGGCGTCTGTACCCCGCGCCTCAGCATGACCTGGACAACAACCCTCGACTTCACCCTCCCCGTCAACCCAGGCTTCAACGCAGCGATGCAACCGATGCAACCAATCCAACGCTCCCATCGCCCCTCTCAGCTCTCCATCTCCGGCATGGAAGCAGCACAATCCCTCGTCGCCCCCGCTGTCTCCCGCCCGGACTCCCTCCCGGCCCTCGAGGCCGCAACTCGCACCGTCGAGGCCCCTCTTCCGGAGCTCGGCATTACAATGACCTTCACCGGCCCCCCGGGGCCCATCTACGCCGGCGAATTCTTCTCCTGGACGGTCCATGTCGTGAACCGCACCGCCGAAAAGCCCGTGGCCGCCCCTCCCCGCAAACTCGCCCTCGTCGCCCTCCCCAAGCGCCGCCGCAATGAGGTTCGCCTCATGCGCCCGCCGTCCACCAGCGGCAGGGGCAAAACGGCCGCCGAGGCCCGGGACCTCGCCGACGCCGTGCTCGACGAGAACGTCCTTCACGCCATGCAGCGCCAGTCCGTCGTCGAGTCCACCGAAGTCGTCTGCCTGACGGCTGACACGAGGGTAGGTCCCCTCGCGCCAGGCGCGTGTCACGTCGTCGACCTCAAGTTCTTGCCGCTGAAAGAGGGCATCGTCGGCATCGAGGCCATCAGGGTGATTGACCTGGGCTCGCAGGAGCACGTAGACGTCCGGGAGCTTCCCATCATGTTTGTAGAGAAGCGACCCGGAGAGGAAGAAGAAAAGGCGGAATGAATGGCAATGATACGTTTGTGTATTCTGAAAATACGATGCGTGGGACTACCAACCCCGCGCTCCTCTAGACTCCTAAATCCAGAGTCTCTCCCGACGGCAATTCGTCCGTTCAAGGGGGACATGCCACCCAGATGCAATACCTCGACTCCAAGCGATACAACGCTAATATCATGTTCATCAAGTCTATGTCCTGTCCTGTTCCATGCAAGCCCACCGGGTTCGAACTCCACCTTTTGGTATCTGTATGCCAGTACTTCCAATACACACCCTAACAATGCAGCGCAAAATTCATTACAAGTCGTCAAAGTCGTCATCCCATCCGAGTCGTGCGTATATCGACTTCGGCTTCTCCTGCGGTGGTGGAGCCGTCTTCGCCAATGGCGTAGCCGCCACTTCCTCTCC
Organism: Colletotrichum chlorophyti; assembly: GCA_001937105.1. NCBI lineage: Eukaryota > Fungi > Ascomycota > Sordariomycetes > Glomerellales > Glomerellaceae > Colletotrichum > Colletotrichum chlorophyti. The sequence goes on along the minus strand of MPGH01000026.1, from coordinate 44,934 downwards.
CAGCATATTCGCTGTTCTCTGCTTGCATGGCGTCGCCGGCAGACCAACATCCGGCGACGGTGATCGCATGGGTTCGGGTTCCCGGATCACGCTTCCCGGCGCACTCAGATGCTGGGTCTTGGCCGGCTTTCGCGCCATTAACGGTGATGAGGGCGGAAAGGCCGGTTCATCAGCCGGCGAAAGGGCGTTGGAGGGAGCACCACGCTTTACCGGAGTGGCCTGGATAGCAGAAGGCGTGCTGCCCAGAATATCAATGTGGCCTCTTCTCGGCCCGGTAGACGGAATCCTCGATGCGCTGGAGGGAGGAACACTGGACAGCGGTATAGGAATGCTGCTGGCACCCTGAGAATCCGCTGCGAAAGCGTCCCTAAAACGGTTGTTGGCCGGTGTGACCTTAACCTGAACCGCGTCAAAAAGCGGGTGTCGGGTTGGTTTCTTGGATTCTAAGCATACAGGTTAACATGATGGCAACGGTAGATAGGGGAGCAAACGCACTCTTAATCGACGACAACCCGCCGGATGTCCGCTTCTCCGCCGCCTCGACGACGGGTTTCACCGCGAGCTCGCGATTCGGCTTTCTAAGGGCCGTAATGGCATCCTTCAGTTCAGCCTCCAACAAGGCCTTCTTCTGCGCCTTGGCATCATCCAAGGCCGTCATGCTGCTGCTCCTAGAAAGCATGCCTGTTCTATCAACAGACGATTTGCGTTCGGCGTCGCCGCCCTCTCGCTTGAAACCAGCAATGTTGGCGGAGGTTGCAGACCTCAGGAGTGCGATGGCGTTGCTAGGACCCCGCGACACGCTCCGACGCGATTGCTCCTTGAACAGCGCCTTCTCAAGGTTCTTCACCGTCGACTTGGCAGCACTAGGTCGCTTTGTCGCGCCACCAGGCCTGGCATCGGACTTGCTGGAAGACGACTTCGTCTTTGGCTTTGGCGGGGCAATAATGACCGGCCCGCCTAGTTTGCGACTGATGGAGTCACTAATGTCAGGCAACCGAGAAGCGAAGCTTGGTACGTCAGTGTGGGAGTCAGAATATCACCAGATGAGCTCAAACTTACAACGGCATGATGACATCGGTGCAAAAGTCCTTGAGAGGGTCTGCCGACAGCTTCTGAGCAGGCTCACCGCCAACCGACGTGGATACTTGGGAATCCTCCAGCATTTTCATCTCGTCAGACGCAGTCGACTGCCAAATGCACAACCGATCGGCGTGCACATCCACCAGCACCGGAAAGTTGTGCTTGCTCCGCTTCTTCGGCTGGGCCTCGGGGGCCTTTTCAGCCTCCTTCTCTGCCGGCAGACCTGGCAACTGACTCTCTGTCTCACCTTCTGCCGCCCGCAGCGGCTCCAGCGCAAGGATCTCCAGGATGAGAATCATCTGCAGTTGCGTCTCTCTGGTACGCAGAAGGGATACGTGGGACTTGATCTGTGACGGTGTGAGGGCTGCGTCCTCGTCTGAGAGTTCCGGCTTGCTAGAGTTCCACCAGCTGCGCACGAGGCCATCTTCGCCGGGGTACATGCCGTCTTTGCCCAGCTTCATCTTCTTGGTTTTCCTCTTCCTGGGTTTGCTGCCATCATCGGAGCTGTCGACGTACGTTTTCAGCTTTGAGATTACATCAGGTATCGTTTCGCGATACTTCTTGTCTATCTGGACGGTGGTCATGACGAGACTCTTTAAGAAGTCTATGAGATCATTCATATTCATGTTACCGTCGCAGTCGAGATGGAATGCAGCGCGAGCTCGAGATAGCGGTCCCTTTGCAAAATACGCCAGAGATCCCTGCTTGGACGTTAGCCTGATATCCTTCTCACAATCGAGAAGTGGGCTTACCATTGACTTATAGAGGGCCTCCATGTATTGCGTGCGTATGTTCTCCATGATGTCGCCGGACGTCTGCTGACCGCTGGTCTCGGGAGCCGGCTGCGGCGTGGGCTCGACGGCATCCAAATGTGTCTCCATCCACTCCGTCGGCTCGGGCTTCGGCTCCACAAACTTGTTGGGGTTCAAACCGCTCGGCGTCTGTGGCCGTGAGGCATCATCGTCAGATCTCGTCCGCTTCTCGGCCCTCGTCTCGTCAAACGTGGAAACGGATTGCGATCGGCCCCTCTTTCGAACAATCGATTGCTGTAACGCCTCAATGGCCAGTCTCTTCTCCTTGTTTCCCATATGAAGCGCTGGTGTCGTCAATGGCAGTTCTTGGTGTTGCTGCGACTCCCGCGACTCTTCCGCCAACCGCAGGCGGGCGATGTGCTTCCCCGTCACCGTGGCCTTGGCGGACAACGCCAGCAGATCCACCCAGGCGCCGAGTTTGCAGACCGTGTAGAGCTTGCTTCCAGGAGCAACGGCGCGTTCGATGACGTAGAGTACTTTGGAGGCATCGTTACGCGCGAGAAGCAGGCTCGGCTTTTCGGCGACGCGGTCTTCGAGATCGAGAATCTTGATGTGGGACTCGTAGAGGCGGCTGGACGGGAGGTCGCCGTGCGGTGCGGCGAGGTCGAGGCAGGATAGCGAGAGATCTTCGCGAGGTAGCAGCATGAGCGGCTGCAGAGTGCATGGCTTCGCTTGGATGCGGGGAGGGTGCGCCTGCGCAACGGTCAGCAAATGACTGCAAAGGTACAGTTGGCGACGCGATACTATGTTTTGGTGTTGCGGAAGAAGGCCTACCTTGACGACAATTGCAGGATTAAGCAAGTCGCCCATTGCGCGTGAGCTGCTTCGCTTTCTCTGCGCCGTCCCGGCGGCATGCGACGGCGGCAGCGCTTCATGTTTGGAATTCAAAGAGCCATCGGAGGTGGGCGTGAGGATTCCCGATCGTGGACGCGACGCGTCTGAGGGCGGGAACTGTCTGTAGGAAGACATGGATTCATGAGGAGAGCTATAAAAATCTGAAAAGGAGACTTTAAAGGAATGAAACACGCAAGTTCAAGAAAAAATGTATTACTCTGCTGCCCCGACTGAAGGCGCAGGCCTGCGAATTGAGGGGTGCGAGGAAAATTGCAGGTGGTGATGCGTGGGCTGGATGGCACGGCGCGAAATTAATTGCTTGGGACGCTTTGCATGGCGTCACGCGTCGGTGATTGGCACTTACTAGTGCTACGTAATTAGTGCATCTTCAGCGTGCTCGCGTTCCGGGTGGGGCTCGGGAGCGGTTGGCTGTCTTTCGGAGGTGATCGACGGACCCACTATCGAACGTTTAAACTTCACCCGACCCGCAACGGCGTATTCACCGAGAGGTCCTCCCGACGGCCGCGGTGCAACGTGACACGATCCTGCATTTAGTGTCTCTTGGGTCATGAAACTAACCTTTCTCATAACATGCACGTGTCGAGTGGTATTCAGGCTGTGGCTCGATGGGCCCTACATCTTCTCGATTGTGTGTCAACACAGCCTTCTTGCGACATGGTGTCTGTGATTCCTCTGAGGTTCATGTATGGACATTTGACTAGGGGTGCATCACTCAGCCCCAGTCCTTGGAACAGATTCTTCGCAGGCACGGATCTCATGCTCGATTTCGCTCGCATGCTCCCTCATCTGGCATGCAACCGGTAAAGGAGGGAAGTGTTGGTTCCAGACTAAGGAAAATCCACTGGGTCCCTGCTATCACGCCACGCCGAATGCGACAACATCTCGCCCATGTTTCTTATTTCGGATCTCTGGCCTCCCCCGACAGATAAAGAGGATCCGTTACGTTGCGGTGCTGTCAGTTGATGAGTGCCCTCTTTATGGCACTTCGAGAGACGTTTATGCACAAATGTCGTCCCTGTCTGTTCGCTTTCCCGATTGGAATTTCCCAAGTAGAAGTCTCTCTCTCGCACGGCCAGCTTACTCTTTCGCTGACGGCGCCACCGTTGTCGGTCCATGTCCTGCGCGCTTGCATGCCGGGTACCGATTGTCGCCAGCCAGGCCAGCCAGGCAACAGTCGAGCCTCCCAGTGAAGCTGAGTGCGGGATCTCTGAAGACCTATGACGCGAATGCTCAGGACACGCAACACCAGCATACAAGTCGAGTCCCATTTGCCATCTCCATGAAACCTTCGCAATACCGATTCCCGAGTTTTGCAAAGACGACAAGAATAGCATCTGCCCTCCAAATAGTAACCCAAATTCGGATGGAACTGAATTTCTAGAACCCCCATATTCTTTCCCCCCTCACCCCAACCTTAACCGATTATTCATCCATCGAGCCTGTGGACCGATTTCATCTTCACTGTTCCCAGATACACATATACGCTGCGCGCCCGCGCCCGCGCCCCCCCTTTCGGAGAGGATTCTGTACGTTTCTCATTTAGATTCAGGAAGCATTTCAGCCCAGCCTTATACTCCCCCTTCATCTGTCTACAGCTATTCTATACTCTAACCACGCCCCCCACCTCATTCCACTCCCGTCAGCGATACCGAACGAGTGGTCATCACAAAAAAAAAAAAAAAAAACCCCAACCGCATCCTAGGCAGATTAACAGGTCATTGGACGAAAAGCAGACGAGACGACATGAAACAGAAACCCCCCACAACGATAAAGACAGCACGAAAAACATTGAACGCTGTTTGCCTCCTCACTGAGTATTGTTCTAGACACAGGCCCGTGCTAGTCTTCCCCTCTCCCCGATGCCCCTTTCTCCTTCCTGATTCCCCCTCGTATCCTCATCTGCACCAACGCCTGGTCCCGAATACCTGACCAAGTCGACGCCCGCCGCGCTCCCACCCCTCCACCTCTCTACCTTACCAGTTTAACTCCCCCGGCCAGCCGTCTTCGACTTAGGATCACTTAAACCTCATCCACACTGCGTTCCTCTAATAGTACAGTTTGTTAGTCCGGCTCGAAAAAAGAACGGCACGTACAGAATTCAACCACCAGCCGAAACGCAAGTTCTGCCGGCGTCCTAATTCTACAGCTCTTCCAAGGAGATGGTTCAGGTTTCGAACCCACTGTCAACGGCAATACACGCGTAGAAGAAAGAGAAAGCAAAACAATTCGTTCATCATCTCCGGCCTCCCTTCCCACTCTGTCCCCGTTTCGTTGCAGCAAGAGGTCCAAGTTTACTCTCCTTGTGGCTCACATAGTACCGCGGACGGCCTCCCGAGCTTCCCGCACTTCAGCTTCATCCCACCCACGTGGAGCGTTCCTCTGGATCTCGCCCTTCATGCCACGTTCGCTCTCGCTTCACTCACCCAAAAGTATCCCTCGGCCGAGACCGAGTAGTGACATGTGTTTGCCGGCATCCCAACACCACTTTTCTTTTTTCTTTAGCCTGTTCCTTTTCTACATGATACGAACTTTAGCTTACAAATGGTTTTTTCGTATTTCACAGGCCTTTTGTCTGGGCGGAAACCCATATAGTTGGTTTGTCCATGTGAACGTTATTTCAACGGGTAGGCCAAAACGGAAATGTCCTTTCATCTGACAGTCACGACCGTGAGAAGAGCCAAGTCGGAGCTTGAGCTTGAGCTTAAAATGATGGGTTGCCCATACCCTTCCCCATCTGGCAAACGTTATGAGGCTTGACCCCCCAACCCTTTTGCCTGGCAAGTGGGTGTCCCGATAACGAATCATTTGATCCGGAATTCTGAGCATGGGGAGACAAGACACACGACCAGATGGCACATGCGATCTCGCAGGGCATGGCTTTAAAAATAGTCATTCTCAACAGGCCGACTAAAAATCTCAGACTACTTAAAGCACTACACAAGATTAACGTTTGCATTACGGTCACCAAAACCAAAGCTCCAATCGCTGCCATAAACCCACACAACCTCAGAAAGAGGATATGTGCACATCATGGGCAGAACATGTGGGAAAATAATAAAATACACAACACCAGATATCAGGTCATGAACCTAGTCATATACAACTTCAGCAAGCCTCATGCAGCTGATATGTACGACATGAAACAATTGCCACCCTCATTATCGGACCATGGCGCCTTCGGAGTTGATCTTTACCAACGATCGCATCTTGTATCGGGTTTAACCCAAAAAATGACCCCGTCCATACTGTTGTCTTGGCGGATAGAAACAGAGCAGGGTCACAGTTTCCTGGAGACCACGCTGCAGAGATTGAAAAACGGTTCTCGTCCATGCCGAGCAATGAGGCTAGGTGCAGTTTTGCCCTCTTCGAGAAAGGCTCTATCCCGGTTGCCAGTTAAACTTCGTCGCTGCTTGTCCTGTTTCCTCTTCGCCGTTCTTCTCTTTCGTGAAAACCCAAACCCAGTTCCGGGCAGACCCTGGTCCCGTAGCACGGGCCTGCCTGATGCCACCGCAGCTCAATGCCGTTCTTCGAAAAATGACGACAAGGAGCTGCGCGGTGACGCCGAACGTAAGCGATGCAGGTAGTTGGTCATCGATACTGTATGGTGGTCGTCAACAACTTTGCGCTCGTGTGCGATGTGGTCAAGTAGCTGTCAAAACCAAGGGGTTTAGTTGCGCAGCGAGGCGGCGGAAGAGGTGATTTCGTCAAGTATCGTATTCGAAAGGGACCAAGAACTAGCTAACACAGCGCGCGAAGAGAATCGGCGACAAGAAGACGATGGTGGTATCAAACTGAAGTCGAAAGTGCCCGTGTGCCAACGGTGTGAGGAAACTAAGGGAAAAGTGACCGAGAAATCACCGAAAGAAATCGTGCAAACGAGAACAAAAAAACGAGAACCAATCGAATGTCAAGGCCAACGGGTGTTGCGTGATGCCTCCTTTCCGTAATGCCTAGACCGAACAACAAAGAAATGGAGGACAGAAGGCGCAATATAGCTTAAATGAAAAGAAAGAAAACAGAAACCAACCCCTCCCAACGACCTTAGGTGATGTGCTTCCGGATTCCCAACGACTCCTCTATCCATTCCTCCTCGGCCAAAATGCTGTACGAAGACTGACAGACCGGTGGTCCAAAAGCACATAGCCTCCACCTAATTGTATGCTTGGGTATCCTTCAGAAGGGCAGAAAGAATCCTACCAGACGGGCGAAAGCCAGGGGTCACCGCCGCGTATAGAGTGGAAAAGAAATCGGACTAGTCCGTATGACGCTATTTGTGAGTTCGATTGAAGGAAAAGAGTAGGGTTCATCGTGTTTCGATACCCTTCCAATCATCTTCATTGAGGCTGGTTCGTCCACCAAGAAGCCGGCGTTTGCTGGTTGGACCAGGACTGCGTCACGGCAGGAGATCCTTGGTTCGACTGCTGAGGCATGTACTGACGGGGAGTCTGCTCAGCCGGATATATTCCTTGACCTGTGCCATAGTTCTGCCCCATACCAGGCATTCCTGAAAACTGCATGCCAGGCTGCACGCCGCTGTTGGAGTGACGAAGTTGAGGGGCAGGGGATTGCTGATGCGATTGCTGGTTCTGAGTCGTGTAGCCGGAATAGTTGTGTTGAGGGTTCTGCTGTGTTTGCTGCGGCCACATTTGACCAGAGCCAGGGTAGTGATAACCTTGGGCGCCCTGTGGTATACTGCTCGTACTCCCTGCTGCAGGCAAAGTCGTTGGCTTGTTGTTCTTTTGGGAAGATGGTTGGGCCATACCTCTCATCGGAGCCTGACTAATTGTGTTCTGCGCGTGGATCGACTGGGAGTAAGGCGGAGCGGTCATCATCATTTGAGGGCTCTGGTTGGGTACGATGCCTGACTGCGGCATGCCACTAGCAGATGTGTGCGGTGACTGCGTTGCCCTCGTAGTTGGCACTGACGCTGTGTCGGTCGCCGGGACAGCCTGGGCAAGGTTGTTAGACTGTGGTTGCTCATGCGGCCGCCTCCAAATGCCCTGAAGATAATCCCCTCGCATTTCACGCTGCTGATTCAGCGAACGGTTATACTCGGCTGCGTGGTGTGCCTGAGCATGGACCTCTCCAATCTGGGCAGGTCGCGTCTGGTCCTGGTAAGCCGGGCCGGTTATTTCCTGGCGTGGCCCGCCCTTGAGAATCCCACTGTAGTCGCGAGGGCGGTTGTCACTGAGGTCTGATCCTAGTGTTATCACGGGCATTCTGGTCGTGGTTCCGGTTGGCGCTCCAAGCATACCTGGTTGGACGATTTGGGGTTGAGGGGCGCCAGGGAACTGGTTGGGTGTGTTGCTGTAGACGATTTCTCCATGAGGACCTCCCAGCATGACCTGATTCTGCGCTTCGGCTGCGGCTTCCCTGGCCTTGGCTGCACCAGGTCGCTTCTCACCAGCAGGGTCGGCCTCAGTAAATCCTTGCTTCCGGGCCTTTGTCTCCCAGTAATCATCACGCACTCTTCTGCCATTAACAATGACACGGCTTCCAAACTGACGGAACATAGATCGTGCTGTGACGATGGCAATCTGCCTCGACCGGTAGGAAAAGGGTAGGATTTCCTGGCTGACAAGGTCGTCCTTTTCGGGTTGGCTGGCGATGATTTTAAAGAGCGACCGGTTCTTATTGAAAAGCAAGTACGAGTCTCGGTATCCTAAGACCCTCGCGCATTCAGTTGCTAGCATAAATAGCTTGTCGCCTCGGTTAGGGACCAAGAAGGTCCGACATCTGTATTCACGGCCGCCCAAGAGCTGACCGTTGGGCATCACCTTCTTCTCGCCGAACTCATCAATCTCTCTTGGGAGGTATTCGTCGCCTGTCGAATTGAGCTGATCGGTAGTATGATCTCGAACGGTAGGCAGGGCTTTCAGGGTTGTCTTCGTCGGGGTCGTCTTTGGCGGTGGTGACGCCTGCGCGGGCGTGTAGGCAACGGCTTGCCCAGCTGGCAGCGGCGCATTCTGGTTTTGGGGGGTCTGGGGCGGGGGTATGTTTTGAGGCATGTTGGATACTGAGGCCTGGCTGGTAGTCTCGGAGATGCTTCCGGATGTTCTTGACTTCATCGGTTTTCCACGTTTTCTGGAGTTGGAGTTACCTGACAAGAAACAAGTGTCAGCTTGTATCGCGTTGCGTTGCGTGCACTGCGGGAAGGAAGCAGAAGACGTAACACGCGGGCCCGCCTGACTGCACAAGCATACTGGTACCGAACACTGGACCATGGGGGGAAAGCAGAAACTAGGGTGAAGGATAAAGTGAAAAGACATACCGTCATCAGCAGTGGACGCTCTCTGCTGAAAGGTATCGGGGGAACGGCTTCTTTTGATACCGCGCGAGGTTGGGTTGAGTAAGTCTAATCAATGATGTAAAGCATTAGCAAAGCTGTCATGGCAAGACGAAGTTTTGTCGAGACCAGCCATAGCCATGGCTTGAAGAGGTGAGGGGTGTAAGGTGCAAAAGCTCGCGCCTCGAATAATTTGCTTGCCGACACGAACAGGACCTCGTGGTGGAATGCTATGACGGGCTACCGCAGGATAGTGGGTAAAAAAAGGGGGGCAGGCTGAATGAGGCTGGGTGGAGGAAGGAGGGGGGAGAATTTATGGAAGCAAACAGGTAAAATAAGCTAGAGGAAACAGCAACATACCTGAGTTGAGAGCAGCTGGATTGATTGTCGCACTATCAGCACCGTTCGGCTGAGTGGAGTACATTGAGCGCGCAAACGTTCACTCCCAGTAGATCCGACAAGAGTAAAAGCTACGACGTCGTGTCCTGATATATCTTGGGGTTTAGATTGCCCTTCCGGCCGGGTCGCGGGTCGTCGGCGACGTTGGGGCTTTTTTTCGGAAGAGGGAAGAGGAGGGGAGGGTGCGCAGGGCGATGCAGGGCAGGCTTATGCGTGCATATGGTTGGTGCAATGTTCTGAAGTTGTCCCCGGCAGGAGGGTTTGTTGGATAATATCGGGCAAGGGAACGTCCTGGGAAGAAATGGAAGCTTTTTTGTGTGCTTCTTGTTTGCTTTTTTCGACGCTCAGGACCGAAGGCAGAGCTAGAGTAGGGGAGGGGGGTGTATGTTAAAGAAAAGTTTGAACTCTGGATGGAAAATGCTGAGAGTTGAGTTGCAGAATGCCGGTACAACCAAGCCGTAGAACTCAATAGAGTGTGGCCCTGGAAAAGGCAAGTCTGTGTGCTTTTTGGGGGGGCCCCGCGGGCGGGTAGGCAAGGCGAAGGTAAGGCAACTTTCTCTGCGCGAAAGGGCCTGTGTACCGCAGCAACAGGATAACGTATGTACGTGTATGAGTTTGTGCGCGCGCGTGTGTGTGAGAGAGTGGGAAAGTGGGAGAGTGGGAGAGAGTATTTGGGTGTGTAAGCTGATCGGTTGCAAGATGGGCAAAGTGGCGATGGTGTTGCCCCAAGAACTTTCCTCCGCGCGTTGGCGTGGCGGGGACACAGATCGGACTGAACAATTTGTTCGTTCCTATTGAGAATACAGAAGGCTCATGGAATGCCCCTCCAGTTTGGCGCGATAAACAGGGCCAGGTAGAAGGCTGTCGCTGGTGGAGATGTAATGCGCAGGCGTGATGCGATGCGACGCGATGATGAAGTAGGAAAGATGATGGATGGTTGGCTGGCGCCCGCAAAGGAAAGAAGAAGGAAAGAAAATGGCTGCGCAGTAGAGGAATACCTCTACTTCTCTGGGTAAAAGGTATGTAAGTTAGATGGAATGGATGGGCGGATGGATGATGAATGATGGATGGATGGATGGACGGGGAGAAGTGGGCGACTGAGAACGGCAGTATGGCGAAGTAAGAAGAAAAAGTAAAAGAGGTTAGGTGAGGGTCAGGAGGTAAGCTAAGGTAAGGTATGGAACGGAATGTACGTGTAGTGGTGGTGGTGGTGGTGGTGGTGGTGGTGGAGGGTCGATGTCGGTCCCGTCTACCTTGCCGCCGGGCGTGTGTGAAATGTGAAGGACGGAGAGAAGGGCGCACTTTAGGTCTCACGAAGTATTCCATGTAGTCATGAAGGTACTTTGATAGTAGCTCAATTACGTGAGGCAACCTCCAAGTACCCAACAGTACATGCACCATCTGTACAGAAGATGTAGGTAGCGGAAAGGAAAGAACGTACCCGAAAGCCAAGGTAGGGTCTGGACGACGTTGAAACGGAGGCAGCGAAGGCACTGCGTAGATTGATGAAAGACATAAAAGGGAAACTCGATGGTAATTCCGCAAGAAGGAATAGATGAAATACCACGTAGATGGACGAGAACGATGACTTTGGTTGATCGTCCCCGACGAGTCGCCGGCGAGAATGGGTTGATGGGTAGGATAGGCAGGTAGGCAGGCAGGCTTGGGGATGATGTGGTCTTAAAGCAGAGGAAGGCGAGGCAAGGCAAGGCAAGGCACGGCACGGCTAGGAAATACGATGTCGACGCAATCTAGTGCGCATCTACCTGCCCGAGGTATCAGATCATGAATATTTGGCGACTGAGTAGGTGTCATATCATAACCCACGAGAGTCGCATAGCGAGAAGCAGAACTTAGAAGAGAACCACTCATCAACGTGATGTGACGGTTTGCTGGCTGTGCGGTCGGTGACGATCCATGCGAGGAGGCATGGGCAAATTGATTCAGCAGCCACCAAGGAAGTCGTTCGACTCCAGTGCCTGAATCAAAACGACTGGGTTCGTCAATCTCCTCACATGTGGTGCAAGATATCTTTCCTCGCGCCAACGTTGCGTATGTGCTCACTCGGGTTTTCAAGGTAATGTGTCGCGCATTTTGTCCGCAATGCATCTTTGGACCGGAAGGGACAGAAAAACGCTACAATTTACGTACTATTCAAGGAGAAGAAACGGGAGCACCAACTGGATGAATGAGGTTTGTTTGGCGACTGGCTCGTTCACAACGAGGTCCCAGTCGAAGACGGATGAGGTCGGATAACGCGTAGCAAAATGGGAGGTGCCCATGGTATACCAGCTTGCATCAGCGGGTGCAATAGCGAGTGGAAGGCGTCTACTAGATTCGGACTCGGTCCGTGAATTCACTAGAGTAGGAAGTGATTGTACAGCAAAGGGAGACGGAGCATCAAGCTGGAGCTGGCCGATTCTGCTACTGATGCCAAGTGAATGGATGAATGGATGCGAATGCTGGCTAGTGGTTGAAGTAGCAGTACAACGTCGGTTCGATAATCTGCTACGAAGTAATGGTTGTTGGGCTAAAATGGACTAGGCCGGACTAGGCACTCAGGCGTTCTAGGATGAGATGGGTTCATGTGGGTGCATGAGTGGGCGCCGACCAGCAGCAGAAACAGAAGCAGAAGCAGGAAAAAAAAAAAAAAAAAAAGAAGCAGCAGCAGCAGCAGCAGGCACAGGCACAGGTGCAGGTGCAGGCATATGCAGTTTGCAGTTGCAGATATCCCGGCGCGCAGCGCAACATATCGTACAGATGAGCGAAAAGAGGGGGGGCAAGGGGGATGAGACGGGGACAGAAAGCCAGAGTTTAGGTACGATGGGGCTAGACTAGGCCTCCCAAGGGAAACGGGAATGTTGAGTTGGAGAGGGACGTGTGATGACGATGACAGGATAAATGAAGTTCAACCGATGGCACAGAAGAAACAAAAGAAGACGGCGGTGGACGGCGTCTCTCGGGTGTGGCGAGCACTTTGCAAATGCTACTTTTCAGACGGGGGGCGTGTTATGAGTACATGTCCTCACACCAGTCATAGCCAGGCTCCTCTTCTGTCAACCGTCGCGCAGAATGGAAAGAATACGCAAAAGCACACATGGTGTAAATGCAAGCAACAGGGCCGTCCGTCTCGTTTCCTTGTTCGCGTGGGAAAAACGACTGGGAAGTGGATTCGGGAGAAAAAAGACAGGGTTTTATCGGAGAGACCAGGGAACCCGACCTGGCTCATTGATGGACAACGGTGTGCCTCGTGGATGATGTTGGTGGCAAGTTTTGGAGACGTCGAAATTCGAGCACAATACACGGGGGAGGCTTCAGTTGCCGACCGATGAACCTGCCGATTGTTGCATTCAGCGATATCATTCTGTGTGCGAAGTGATTCGAATAGTGGGGGAAGAGAGAGAGAGAGAGAGAGAGAGACGGACGCCGTACTCTCTCGTCGGCATGACTGCGAGACTCGAGACTCATGCAGGTGAGGTTCGGACTCTCTTTCTAATCAAGCGACCCTTGTCGGCAAGGGATTTATCCAGTACGTTATCCCGTGTGTGTTTTTGTCATGCGGTCTGTGTACATAGTAAACACGGCGACGAGTCGCAACATGACAAAATCTCCCATCTGGGATTTAGGCACGGGCACAGACAGCGATGGCACCAGGGAGACAGGACGTGACAGGGGTTGCAGCCCTCGCGCAGATCGGTACGTATCTGCCTGCGTCCTGGTCGCACGCTTCTTGCGCTGCCGCTGCTGGTACTGAAGAGAAACGGAGGTGCCCGGTCCAAAATATTTCGGCTTCCTACCTACCTCAAGGGATGGTGCACCTTAGGCCAGTACCCAGATAAAAACCAAAGATATTGAACCGGGCGCCTATATCGACAGTGTTTCTCTGGAGCAAGGATCTCGGATTGTTGCGAAAGCAATGCAAGGGCATCTTGAAGTACAATAACCCACTACCGCATAGTGCAACAGCCTCTACGGGAGTAACAAAGCCCTCTGACGGCGGCCTTCACGCGTGTGCGGAGTCGCGGATGGAAGGAAGGCGCGGCGGTGCTCGTGTTTCCATGGATGTGAAGTGCCTGTACCTTATCCATAGGTCGCCATCGCAATTACAATTGCAGTATCCGTAGCACTGGCCCGACACTCACCAGTGTTCTAGGAAGGATCAAGACGACAACGAGCGGGCACTGAAAGTGGAACGTATATGTGCCGCGGCGCCTTCCTTCCTTGCCGGCTGCCCCTCCTTCATCCATGCTGCTGTCGTTGTCTACTAAGGTAGGCATCTGACGTACCTGCCTTGCCTTTCCTTCCTGAAGTAGCCCCTCCATGAAAGATGAACTACCTCAACCAGGTCGAATGTTCAGCCGGGCAGATGAGCTCGCAACTGCCAAACTCCGACGATTCTAGCAAGCCATCGAGTAAATTAATAGCTGTGTCGTCGTACATTCTTCGTGACCACGACTTCGGCTTCCGGCTGCCTGAAAGGCTTGCCTCACGACTCTCATTCATGTCAGAATAGCAATGGCCGTCATACATCCCGGGCGTTTCAACGGCTTACTTTAGGATCGAATATGCGCAAGAACATCACCAACGTTCTTTACGTCTACCAAAACCAGAGACGTCGCCTTTGGCTGTCATCCCACACAATCATCTCACACAGACATGGAGCACCGTCAAGATTCACCCGTCTGCCCTGTACAAAATGCTCTTTGTAAGCATGTCTCGGCCAGGAGACTTTTCGACAGTGGTAGCCAATTCACCTCGTCGTCTCTCTCGGTTTGCTACGGACCCTCCCAGGCTCGGAGATAACACCCGCCTGTTGCAACAATGTGCCTCCTGGTTCCAGACCCTGGCACCTATTGCAGCCCATGTTGGGAATCTTGGGAGGATGACCGCTGCAAAACAAGTCCAAAGTGGATTTGCCCGACAAGCAAGGCCTTGGATGACACTAACCGAAGCCCTCTGGGGTTCGCGCCTAGATATACGCGCAGAACACCAAGTTGCGGACTGACCTTCTGGCACGCGTCGTCCGGCCTCAGCGGAACAAATGTCTCGAGATTCCACCATCATTGTTCAACTTTGCGGCCCGTCTGGACTCGTGTCTAACCCAATCGAGGTTTTACAGGGGCTCCACGGAGTACCGTCCAAGCCCCAGTCTCGAGAAGATGCAGCCGACTGCATGAAAAGTAGGAAGTGGACAATACTGCGGCGGCATAGTGGTACCCGGCTTGCGTACAACGTAGATGAGGGGCGGGAGCGATCACACTCCCTCAAGAGGACCCCACCAGACGCCTGCGAGTTCCAGGCGGCAAGCCAGCCCAGGCAGCCCACCAATTCATACCATCCGCCCTCCACAACCATCCATCACCCGAACCTCACATCCATGATCCCATAGCCCCATTCTGATTTCAGCCCTTGGGGTGGGGCCACAGAAGCCTTCTGGAGACACGATGCGGAGGCATCTGTCTGGCATGACAAACCCGGGGCGTCAAATGTCAGACGAAGTTTGGTTATTGAGTGTATGTCGAGGTCAATATCAACAATGTCCGCCTAACCCTGACTTCAGACAACCACAACGAGCTCGCAAAGTTAGCAAATGCTATGTAGTCCCGAGCAACTCGTTCATTCCGGCAGGTCCGGCAAGGGAAGCATAGCGCTGTCTCTTCCCCAGAACAACCTCGCTCCCTGGCCTCGCTCACATCTCCCGCTGCTTTTACACCCATGGACAAAAATTGGACGAAGGAAGCCGTCAATGGTCTGATACAGCCAATGCTTTCCTATCATCCATTTGCAGATGCAACATCAAACTGTCAGATACCGTGCCATTTCTAAGTGGCTACGTGACATGGCCAACACCTGCGAGCATGGTCTCAATCCTTCCCTCGCCGATGTCGTCCCCAAGCGCACCCGGAGCATCCCCAGAAATCGCCAGCTTTCAAGTGAATATGACACGCGTCGAAAGCCTTCAACAACGACCATGTCGTTTATGCCATAATCAGCGGCGAGAGAACAGGCCACGGCCCGTCATGGGTTTTGGAACGCGACATGCAGAAGGCTCAACTTGGACAGAGCCTCGCAAATTGGGAAAGGTCGTTTAAGGGTTGAATTCAGCACTCGTTTCCGCCGATGCTTGCCACAGTTTCTGCAAGGCTGTCGTTCGACAACTTGCAGCTCCTCGACGAAAAGACAGGATGAATGGCCTGGCAGCCTATAAAGCGGCGATTTTCCGAGAGGGTTTCAAACGCCCCCCAGTCTAACCTCCCGAGGATCTTTCACCCCCAGCTAGGCATCGCAGGCCGAAGTCAGAATGTCAGCGGCCGACTGCCGCTCTCGAAATGTCTATGCGCGGTTAGACAACCCTCGACACCTAGGCCTGCCCGAGGCCCAGAGACTTCGAGCCTTCAACACAAGCAGACAAGCAGCCAAGGCCTGGGGATAGAACTAATGCCTAGAAAAGCCTGGACTGTGTCGTCTTTAATTCTGCGACATGAAAAGCAATTCACTCCAAGGGGCCTTCAATAAATCGCCGTTCTAGCGCCCTTGCTAGATGCAGTCAACCCAAGAGGTCATCTGGTGCAGTTCAACGACGTTACGATATCCGGTAAAAACTGCATGAATGCCTGTCGACGCCAGCGGAGATCAAGCACGGAGCTGCACAAGACCGGTGGAGGCGGGAAAATGCCCGACAGTATTTCTGTCTGACTCGCTATTGTTCCAGCCAGTGCCTCGATAAAGTCCTACTGGGATCGCTCTGGAGCTCTCTCTCCCTCTCTCTCTCTCTCCCGCACAGACATGGTTCTAGTTGCTGGAAATACCAGCAACCAATCGCCTCGACATGACTGACACGGTGACCGGGCCCCCCAGTAATGGCGCTCACACTATCGACCATAACCCCTGTCTACGATACGGTTGGAGACGGGCGAAACGGACTAGATCAGGGAATTTGTCCCCTGCCTTCGCCGAGGATGCTTCTGACTTTCGCCTGCAACGGCCTCGTCTCCCGCATGCATTCTTTACTGTCACACAGGTGGCAGCACGCCCAGTCTCGACTCGCGTGTTATCACTTCATCACTACGAACCAAACCTGAATTTAGACCTGGATCTCATCCTGTGTAACAATAGGGTACTTGGGGCCGAGGCAGCGCTTGACCGATCAGTCATGATGCTGAGGACCTCTTGTCATGATCGAGTGCCAAGGGTTCATCAAGGTACCTAGATGAAGATATACTGACACAAATCTTTTCGACGCGCATCAGCACAGATTATGGATATGTCAATAGTTTCCGTGATGGCGACAGTTCTAACAAGGCAAATGGCTGGCTCGAGAAGCTGCCGACTTAGATGGATGGATCTGACACAATGAGGTCAGCCTGCAGCCTAAATTTCCTCGACTATCCGCGGCTTCCTCTCATGTAGTGTAGAGCTTCTAGCCATTGCAACCCTGGCCGTTGAACAATTTTTTTCCCCCTTTCTAAGCAGGCAGTAGTGGCCCCGTTTCTCGCATCACGCGCCGCTCTAGCGGAGGGGCTTGCAACACTTAGGGTGGCTAGGCAAGAGACATTTCGTCATTGTGTTGACTCGAGCGAGGGTGCCAGCCAGTGATGAGAGCGTACGGCAGGTTCTTGCTTCTACCGGCAACGGGTGAATAGAAGTGGAGTTGCACAGTCCAGTCTCGGCAAGTCGTCCAATGCAGCAGCATTGTGCTAGTCCGAACCAGCCCATCACATGGACTGTCATCATCCTTCGACGACAATGCTCTGTTACCGCAAAGCAAAGTGCAGTACTAACTACGGTTGACGATTAGGTCACCGAAAAGGTAAGGTATGACATGGCAGAGACACTGCAGCCAAGGAGACGAAAGATGCTCATCTGCAAGAGGTTGGCTGAGTAATGCCTCCGGACACGGACAGCAGGACTTTTTGATCCCAAGACTGAACCTGTTTCTACATTTTAGTCCTAGCTAGCCGTTACGCGTCAGGCTTTGCAAATGGCCGGATACTAGTTTCGACTTATCGAGAAAGAAAAAAAGCCATGCGGGACGCGGAGCGGCTAGCGTTATGGATTGCCCATAACGCATTGTCGCATGGTGCCACGGATCTGGCTATGGGAAGTCACATAAGTGCACGCGATTGCCGACGGTCCATCTCGTCTTGCTCAGTGCGGAGGAGCTGCAAGAATCCGAGACCTTGGTGATGGCATGGTCACAAGTCGTTACGCAAGGAATTAGAAATGGAAGCAGTCTGGCTAAATACTGTCGGCCGTTGAAACTTGATCCTGCATGTATCGCATAAGCCCTTCGAAGCGCATTGTCCCCTACTACTATCAGGCGACGACGGAGCATGCGACCGACAGCTCAAAAGCGCTTTTCGACATTGCAAGGGTGTCCATTGCTGACCTGCATCATGAACGTTTTCCAGTCGGCGCCGGTCGTCGTTGATTGGTTTACCGACCAAAATGCTGACCAGGACGATAGAAAATGTTGCGCCACAGCTGAAACTTGGTGGCAAGCACGCAGTAATAGCCCGTCATTGACGACGACGGCGAAGTCAACGGATCGTGAACCTGGCCAGAGGACGGTAAAGCAGTGTAAGAGCGGCGATGATTTCAAGATCGCAAGATGGCACTTGCACCAAGAAGGCGCCTCACTAGTTAGCTTTGTCTTGGCCGCTGCTCAACAACGGCCTGTCCAGAAACGCAGGAGGCAGAACAAGGCTCCTGCCGGCAACGAAGCTTTCTGTTTACTCATGTCTCTGCAGCGTCTTCCTCTGTGTACAAAGCTTGTAGAGGAGAGGCCAGCGTTTCGACCATGCCAGCTTGAGGCTACCAAGACAAATACGTCGAGAGCGAGCTGAATGCTGTACGATGATTTTAACAGGCAGAGGCGGGCTGTGTGTGATTTGGACTTAATCGCCGAGACCATCGATACCGAAGCGCATACTGCGACCTACTTCCCCGTTCGTATCGTACATTTGGGGTGGTGGCGAACCGTATCCTCCCGACAGCTAGCTGTATTGCATGCCAGCCGCGCGCGCCACGAAACCGCAGGACGCGTTGTTTTCCCCAGCATTCACTTGGCTCAATCAGATAACAAGATGAGGAGTCAGCGAAGGCTGGCGATCTACTTGTGGCTTTGACTTTAAGGGTAGCTACTTGGCGTAATCACCGCCAGGCAGCCGAACCGCATTATGGTGAGGGCCTTGTGAGTTGTTTGGGAACAACCATGACCGCAGCCCGCTGTTGCACAGAAAGATGGTGTGGACACCTGAGCTTAGTTCCACTGCTCCAAGACCAGGCGGCAGCAAGAGCAGGCATTAGGGGAGGACGAGGAGGAGGGGAGACATGACGAGATGCGGAGGCGGGCAGCACCAACGGCGAGGAATGGAGGTGAGAGAAATTCGACAAGGGATGGACCGAATGGCACCTCGACTAATAACTGGCCCTTGCGAATACGCGAGGGCAGTTGGTTCACAACGTCACATTCGCGATGGCGCACAGGCCAAGCTGTAAATCATGGGTTCAACCGAGTTATTCCATGAAAGGAGACTGCTTCTTCTGGTGCAGTGCAGCATGAGCATGCCACGGCCTCGCGGTTGGTCGATGCGGGAGTGTCTGAATCGAAGGGAAGTGTGGAACGTGGGAAAGGGGTGGTGTGCTGCCCCTCCATCCTGTTAGGATGACTTGCGGGCAATCTATCCAACTATCCAATCAACCAGGCCTTCAAGGCAGGAGAGAAGAAAAACCATGGAGGTCTCCCACGGTCGAGACAATGGACGATGAGAAGGGTCGAGGGTGAGAGCGAAGGGGGACGTGTGGATGGGTTCCCACACCTTTTTTTTTTCCTCTCCGAACAACCCGTGCCAGTATGGTACAAAAAGCCCGGTAACAACCGAAGAGTGCCTCGCCTTACGAATCAGAAAGATGCGGGAAAGGGTGCGAACGCGTGGCAGATGGCACTGTTATCGAAAGGGACGGTTTTGAGGGGAGCGCGAGAAGCCCACTCGCCATCAAATTAAAGAGGCGGGCCGTGTTCCGATTTACTACGAATGACTTGGGGGCGCCAGCACTTCACAAATCCTCGCTCACACCCGCTTTATCTGCACGGCTGGTCTTGGAGTCTGAGGGCATCAGGAACCGATGGCCACTTTACCGGCCGTGGGTGGTGTAGCGCCCTTGCTGCTACTAGCAAACTGTGGTGGATGGCTGTCAAGCGGTGGACACCGCCGCAGCGGCACCCAATGGCCAGAAGAGTAAGGGGGAGCCGGCGGACGAGGAACACGTTGAAGTCGACCAGAGACGGCTAGTAGGAGACACAGGCCGGCGCTGATCTCGATCTTTTGGGGGAGCAGTTCTACAAACGTCTGTTCAACCCACTGTCCGTGGCATCCCGTCCACTACTCTACTTCACCTAATGTAGCCCTGTAGTGCACTTGTTCCCGAATGGCTGGAACCGACATCGTGGCAGCCCGGACTGGGCTGCTACAAATGACTGGATAAAGTGGGCGGAGAGGCACGACTGAAGTCAAGTCAAGCCACTCGGAGGTATGGAGACAGACGATGATCAACAACCCCAGATCACAGCTGTGAGCGGCAACATATACACCAGGACCATGAGACTGGCCTTGACTAGAACCGACCCGCCGTGATTCCTTTTTACACTGCGGGAACCATCCTGGAATCCTTGCTACCCGCTCGTGCAGCAAACGCTCGTCCTTTCCCCTAGTCCCTCCATACCAGTCCCCCCTCCTGCTACACGCTTGGAGGGAGGAGCGGGGCGGGGAGGAAGGGGGCATTCCCACCCTCTTGGATTCCCCCCATCATCGACTGGGTGGCCCCCCTTCCTACCATCTGCAGAACGACATCGCCCATCTCGTTTCTTTTTTGGAAATGCCATCAAGAGCAAGCAAATCCCGATCTGAGTCGTCTCTCGGTCGCAGATGGTTTACTGTTGCTTATATCGTCGCGCGTCTCTTGCCGCTGTGGAGACGCAACCACCACCTGCCATCACCCCCCAGTCTGATTCGGCACTCCTCCACGCTGAATGCTATGGATTACCTTATGCAGGCATGCCAGTGTCTGTCTTGTTTTGCTCCGCAGCCGCCACGTTTTGGTCCATGACCGCTAAGCTTGCCCTGAGCGCGCTCTGGAGCATCCACCTGCGGCTCTGAGCATCATCACCTCACATTGCTTATCCCCAGTTTGTTTCATCCGTGTTAGGATGGAATCCTCAGCGCTCCGGCACGTCTTGTGACACGGTACCACGGCATCACCAACATAAATCAATCAGAACAACCCTCGACTGCATCTGGTCTGGGGAAGCAGATTTAACTCACAACACAACTCGAGGGAACGAGAAGTCACTCGTGACACCTCCGAACCCCCTTTATAGTTGTTCGGTTTAAATGGGTTCCATTGCCAGGTTGGCTGAAATCGATGGCAGCAGACCAGCCCAGCATTCGGCTTCCCTTGAGGTTGCTGGAAACTTGTCATGTCTAACATAAGGTATCCATTGGACGCGCTGCCAGTCGGAAGGGTGATCTGGGCATTGCAAAACTACCACGTCCTCGGCACATGAGCATCTTTGCTCGATCGTCATTGTTGTGTCACTAATTACCGACAGCACAAGATGAGGTCCCTCACAACAGCGATGAAATTGCCACGACCGTGCTTCGCGCCGCCGCGAGCACCGCCGTTGACCGCGATGCGAGCCATCTCACCTTGGTGGCGCATTTACGATTTTCAATGCCCAGGAAGGAAGGTATCACTTTCATGCCCAATGTAAAACAGGTCTGGCCCTTTCACGACAATGTTTCTTAGTTCCCGCCTCTCGCACAGATGTTTTTTGAATTATGCTCCCATGCCTGATGTGTCTCCTGATCTGTGAGGTATGTTGGGGAGCCTCTGCACATAGCTTGTTCAGACGACGAGGGATCCTACCTAAGGGCAGCACGTCGTGGCCGAGTCTTTCTTGCTCATGCGTTGACTGGGTTTGACTGGAGTGCATCAAGTCTCGAAAAATTCCCGTCACCCCCTTGACGGATGTTAGTCTCCAAAGCGTGAGGTGGGAACCGCAAATGGGCTGAGTGCACACCCACTTTCTAAATTTCCAGGGTCCCACGCCACACACACACACACACACACACACACACACACACACACACGCACGCACACACACACACATATACGTGCCATGCTTCGTCGACGACATGAAAGACTAGTCTTGGACTCCACGATCCACGATGTGGGAAGCCCGAGCGTTCCCGGCCGAGATCAAAGGGAAATGGACGGCGGTTGGCCTCTCCTATTGATTTGGCGACATTTGTCCACAGGACATGCTTTTCTTGTCTTTTATGATTTTGTCATCCCATCCAACAGAGTTGGGAATTGTGAGGTCAGAGAGCGTTTGTTTGTCTCTAGATAGCATCTCATCAGGTTCTACCAGTCCGCGAGTTTGTGTGTTTTCATGTTTTACTTCTTGCATCATGTCTGTGTGCTTGCTTCTCCAACTTTCCCGTGTTCGCGGCTGCGAGGTCCTCGGACAGCTGCAGATCTAGACACTGATTTCAAGCAAGGAACCCCGTCCATGACCGCTGTTGAAAACGGGTGAAGAAAGAAAAGAAAAATAATAAAACAAAACAAAATTAAATTAAGAAGGTTGGAAACCCGGTTGCATCAGGGACGCTGCGACGCTGACATGAAGCCCGGTCCCCTCCGCCGTGGTCACGCCCTGCCCTCGCCGCGGCCGCCCGCTTCGAGAGGGCAGCAGGCCCACGGAAGCGGGGAAGGCGGCCGATCGAAGCAACCAGTTCGAGGGCAGGGCGGAATGGCAGTAAGCGGCCCGTTCGAAACTCTTGCCTCACCCCATGCTGGCCGTATGGCTGGGGGCAGCGGCCTGGTGACAAACCCACAACGGAAACGCGGTTGAGTGTAAGCGAGGCTGGAAAGTGACCGGATTCTTTGCCCTCCGTCAGCCGTCGGCGGTTTGCCCGAGCCCCGTCCAGCTGCGAGCAATCCTCTCGCCACTTGAAGATCCCTCGTCGTGAGTGTTTCGTTCCTCGATTGCACATGGGCAGATGTTACGTACGGACACGGGAGTGGGGGTTCCGCGGTAAGAGAAGAAGGAAGGGTAGAGAGAAACGGAGACACAGATACGCAGAAACAACGTTACTATCCACGGGATGATGATGGGATGAAGGCATCCAGTTTTCCCCCTTTCACGTCTCTCTCTTCTTCCCCCTTGCGCGACTGTGCAACTGCAGGCATGTGCGTATTGCAGGTAACACTTGTGGTGCCTCGGCGGCCGCAGGACAGAACCCGAGAGTGAGGTAAGGCCTCGTCCCTCAAAAGAGAAGCAGTTGTTTGGGAACGATGCGGTGCGACGGTCCTGTCGGGACGACGAGCTCGGAATTTAGGATTTGAAGAATATGCCATTGTTCTCCTCCTTTCTTTCCCCTCCTTCTATTTCTTTTCTTCCTGCGTGTACTACATATACCCCAAGACATAGATGGGTAAGCAGGTAGGGTAGGTTATCTTGTGAGAAGCTCTCTTCGGCCACCTTATGATTCGCGGAATCTGCAGATCCCGTGCCCTGGAGTTTTTTTTTTTTTTTTGTCATGATGCTTTCGACGTCACGGTTGAGCCTTGCGAGGTCTTAAGAGTTGGACACGAACATCGAAAAGGGGCGTGGGAAGAAGGGTCGCCGGAAGGGAGCGTCGCCATAACGGTAATACTGTCCGGGCGCCGAGTGCTCCCATGTTCCAATAGCACAAGATTTCGTTCCCGATGAGGCTTGTCACCCCGGATGGTACGGTCAGCCCTCTTTAAATTAAAGAAAGTCTGTGGTTCAACGCACCGTTTCCTCCAATCGCCGTCGGTGAAGACGCGTCGCGATATTAACCTCGGGGTACACGGCAGGAGAAGACGCCGCCGTTCGGAAACGAGAGCCTACGGTCGAGCTGGTGGCAGCTTCAGACCTTCTGTTGGAGTNNNAAAAAAAAAAAAAAAAAAAGAAGAAGAAGGACAAGCGTCACAACTTTCCTGATTGGTTTGTCAGCCGCCTCGCCCCGCTGCGTGCCTCACCTCACTTCAATTTTCATCATCGGCAAAGCCCAGCCAAGGTCTGAAAAGGGAGACTGAGGAGGCAAATATTCATCACCCACGACACAAACTCATCGTTTTTTTTCTCTTTTTGGCACGGATTCGAACAGAAAAGATCTGCCAAGATGACAAGTCTCAAGCGCTCGTTCGAGGCGGACCCCTTCGCCGCCAACATCTCGAGCAAAGTCTACGTCCGGTCCACCAGGAAGGGCAAGGTTCAGAAGATTGTGAGGGAGGTCTACCTGCGTCAAGATATCCCCTGCTCGTCCAAGCTGTGCCGGAGCTGCCTACAATCGGCCCCCAGAGATGCCGCCAACAACGGTGAGCTGCTCGAACCCCGTCTACAAAATGAATTGCACACCAAGACTGACGCCTCACCAGTCCAACCGTTCGTCCTCTCCGACAAACCGGCGGGGACGAAAGCGTTCCCGCAGGGACACTACATCGTCCCGGACACCAACGCGCTTCTGAACGCGATGGATCTGTTCGAGCAAAGCACGGCCTTCTACGATGTTATCATCCTGCAGACAGTACTGGAGGAGCTGCGAAACCGCTCATTGCCGCTGTACAACCGCCTCGTCGGTCTCACCAAGAGCGAGGACAAGCGTTTTTACGTCTTCTTCAACGACTTCCGTCTCGAGACGTACGTCAACCGCGAGCCCAATGAGACAGTCAACGATCGCAACGACCGCGCCGTGCGCAAGGCCGTCAAGTGGTACGCTGAGCACCTGGCACAGGCGACGAAGGCCAAGAAGGTACCAGCGGTCGTCATGCTCAGTGATGACCAGGACTGCCTCAGAAAGGCCAAGGCCGAGGGCGTCTCTGCCATGTCGCTATCAGAGTATGTCAGTGGTCTGGAGGACGGCGAGAGGTTGCTCGACATGGTTGCCGACTCGAGGAGCTCGGGTGGGTTCCAGAAGCAGACTGGGCCCCTTTACCCGGAGTACTACACCTTGTCCAAGATGATGACGGGCGTAAAAGCCGGTCTGTTGCATCAAGGAATTTTCAACGTTTCGCCGTATAACTACCTCGAGGGCTCCATCCACGTCCCTGCGTTCCCTAAGCCTCTGATCGTCCTCGGAAGAGAGAACATCAACAGAGCCGTCAGCGGAGACGTGGTCGTGGTCGAGGTTCTACCAAAGGACCAGTGGAAGGAGCCGTCCACCAAGATCATTGAGGAGGAAGCCATCACCCGAGATGAGAACGCCGACGCCGAAGACGCTCAGGACTTTGTGTCTGAGAAGGAGCGCAAGGCGCTGCAGGAGGAAGTCAAGAAGACGCACAGCAAGAGCACCGAGGGCCGGCCGCAACCGACGGCGAAGGTCGTCGGCATCATCAAGCGCAACTGGCGGCAGTATGTCGGACACATCGACCCCTCGTCGGCTAGCAAGAGTGGTGGTCAGGGCCGCAAGCAGGACAACGTCTTCCTTATCCCCATGGACAAACGCATCCCCAAGATCAAGCTGCGCTCGAGACAAGTTTCCGAGCTCCTCGGCAAGCGCCTGCTGGTTACGATCGATGCGTGGGATCGTGACTCCCGGCATCCCGTTGGCCACTTCGTGCGCTCTCTCGGTGAGCTCGAGAGCAAGTCTGCCGAGACAGAGGCGCTACTGCTGGAGTATGACGTTCAGTACCGTCCCTTCCCCAAGACGGTGCTCGACTGCTTGCCGAAGGAGGGTCACGACTGGAGGGTTCCCCAGAGCTTGGACGACCCGGGTTGGAGGGATAGAGAGGACTTGCGTAAGCTCCTCATCTGCAGTATCGACCCCATTGGCTGCCAAGACATCGACGATGCCCTCCACGCACGGCCACTTCCCAACGGCAACTTTGAGGTTGGAGTTCACATTGCCGACGTCTCCCACTTCGTCAAGCCCGGCAACGCCATGGACACGGAAGCCAGCTTGCGAGGCACGACGGTCTACCTCGTCGACAAGCGAATCGACATGTTGCCCATGCTCCTCGGCACGGACTTGTGTTCGCTCAAGCCGTACGTCGAGCGTTTTGCCTTCTCCGTCATTTGGGAGATGAACGCGAACGGAGACGTGGTCAACTCCCGCTTCACCAAGTCGGTCATCCAGTCCAAGGAGGCCTTCAGCTACGAGGCGGCACAGCTCCGTGTCGACGATGCCTCCCAGCAGGACGACCTCACCAACAGCATCAGGACCCTCATGATGCTGTCCAAGAAGCTCAAGCAGAAGCGTATGGATGCCGGCGCTCTCAGCCTGTCGTCCCCGGAGGTCAAGGTCCAGATGGAGTCGGAGACGTCGGATCCGATCGACGTCAAGACGAAGCAGCATCTCGACACCATGTCCCTTGTTGAGGAGTTCATGCTGCTCGCCAACATCAGCGTGGCCAGCAAGATCTACGACGCCTTCCCGCAGACGGCTATTCTCCGACGCCACGGCGCTCCCCCCAAGACCAACTTTGACGAGCTTTCGAACCAGCTCCGGGTCAAGAAGGGCCTCGAGCTCCGGGTCGATTCCAGCAAGGCACTCGCTGACTCGCTCGACCAGTGCGTCGACCCCGTCGACCCCTTCTTCAACACCCTCGTCCGCATCATGGCCACGCGCTGCATGATGAGCGCCGAGTACTTCTGCTCCGGCACCCAGGCGTACCCCGAGTTCCGCCACTACGGTCTCGCCTCCGAGATCTACACGCACTTCACGTCCCCCATCCGCCGGTACGCCGACCTCGTCGCCCACAGGCAGCTTGCGGCCGCCATCGGGTACGAGGCCATCCACCCGGCGGTGCGCAGCCGCGGCCGCCTCGAGGCAGTGTGCAAGAACATCAACGTCCGACACCGCAACGCGCAGCTGGCGGCGCGCGCGAGTATCGCGTACTACGTTGGCCAGGCGCTCAAGGGCAAGGTCGCCGAGGAGGAGGCGTTCGTCATGAAGATTTTCAGCAACGGTTTTGTCGTGCTGGTGCCGAGGTTCGGTATCGAAGGCGTCATCCGGCTGCGGGACCTCGCGGAGCCGGAGCCCGAGAGCGCGTTTGACGCGGAGAACTACGTGCTCACGACGAGCGGCAGTCGCAAGTTGAGGGTGGAGCTGTTCCAGAAGGTCAAGGTTAAGATCACGGACGAGAAGGACGAGGCGACGGGCAAGAGGGGTGTTAAGATGGAGTTTGTCGGCGCATGACGCGGCTGTGGCTAGCGGTGCGGGCTGATGGGGAGAGAGGGACGATTGTGAGGGTGTTTTCTTTTTCTTTTTTTCTTTTTTCGGCAAATAAAATGTAGACATGCAAAGCGATGGGCGCAGCCATCAATAGAAGGGTCACGAAGCGTGATACAGAGAAAAGCAATATCTGTTTTTCATTCTGTTTTTCCCTCCCAACTTTCATCTCCATGTTATTCTGATCTTCACGCTTTGGTCTCCTTCGGAACTAACTTCCCCGTCTCCTTCCAACCTCCTCATACGATTCAACAGGGAAAGCTCGCTATCTTTCTCACGGTTCTCGTCNGGCTCTTCTGCCATGGCGATTCGCAGCCGCGAGGAAACCCGCCCACGTAGCCTCCTTCTTGAGCTTCTGCATTGCGAAAACTCGGCATCTACCCAACCTGACGGGATCCGCCCCCCGGGCGTCCTTTCGGGTTGAGTCTGAAGGAAGACCATGGGAGGGTGGCCGAGTTGGTTATGGCGCCAGGTTAAGGTCAGCTTAACACACGGTTCTGTTTCCTGGTGGGGCAACCCGCGCGAGTTCGAGTCTCGTCCCTCTCATGATTATTACATATTTTATTTTTTTTGT
>MPGH01000026.1:0-17651 GCA_001937105.1 Colletotrichum chlorophyti | reverse complement strand
TTTTTTTTTTTTTTTTTTTGGTTGTTTGGAATCATTGATGTTGCCTTTGACGTATGTAGTGCAGCCTCGGAGGTCTTGTCTAATACACCAGCTCTCTCGAAATACTTTTGGAATTCATCGCATCGTGGTTGAGCCATTGTCCGGGTGAGTGGGGAATGTCGTCTCGAGTCTCGACAGCGCTTTCCCCAAGAGACAACGATGAGGGCGACTACCTACATTCGAGGCCGAGGGAACGCGCTACTCTGGCCTAGCCAGTCTGAAGTCTAAGGTGGCCGGGGGTTCGAGATCCCACGTACAGAGGCCCCGGACATCCCGGTGCTGTCACGGATCTGGGTCTGAAAGGGCGGGGAGGTGTCTCGTTAGGTCCTCTCTGACTTTGACCTGAGACTGGTAAATACCCGAATGACATTTGGGGGCGGGGGGGGGGGAGCAAACCCAAGATCCATCCCTGAGCCCGACCCTTCCCCCCTAAACCTTCCTCCACGTCCCCGGAATAGGAGCTCAGGCCACAAGCAGCTAAGGCTCTGAGCGCGCTTCGAGGGTCACCGTTGGGGGGGTGTGTACGGGAAGGGGGCAGAACCGCCGTCCTTTTTCCCATTCGAATCCTCATCCTCGACTTGTTTCCCGCCGGGATGGAGAACTTGACTCAAGGCAAAACGTTCATCTCCGGCATCCCGCCCGCACACCTCCCCCCCTCCTCCGCGGGTGGACATCGCGGTAAACTACCAGCCTGCATCGTCGCCGCTCGCACATGGGCGCGCAGAAGGTGAACCACCTGCCCGACAGAACGAAAGCCCGCACGGTAAACCCGGGGGGGGTGTGGCGGAACAACCGCCCCGGCAAGCGCTCCGAGGGATCCGGCGACGACTGAGATACCCGATCCGGCCACCAAGACCAGACGAGCATGGACCCGTCCACTTTACAGTCTTTTTATTTTTTATTTTTTTTATAAGTGTTTCTTGCCATCGTCCCAGTTCGAGCATCCCAACAACCGTCGACGACAGAACCGGCAGGCATCGCCACCCTACCCCTCCCACGTCGGCAGAGAGCGGCTCGCCTCGCGTTTCAGCTACTGGCGGCGCACCGCCGTCATCGCATTCGCGATCCTGGGATGGCAGGTGTCTCTGATGCCCACATACGGAAAGAAACCGTAAACGCGAGAAGGGGGGGGAAAAGGCTGGCCGTCGGGGACCTTCCCTGTATCCCTTTGGCTACTCGACCAGTTTTGCTCTTCTGTCCGCGATTCCCTGCCTTCACCCTGCCTTCTTTTCACTTTGATGAAGCCTGAGCGTTGTTGCAGAAGCATTCCGCCATGTCCCATTCAGCGGGTCTCATGAGGCGGGGAATCCGGGAGGTAAAGATTATACCCTTCATCGACTTTCCACGCTTGCCGACTTGGGTATTCCGCACACTAAATAGCCGTCACTTTCACAAGGAGGAACATATCGTCGTCACTCCGCAATTCGCAGCTGACTTTCGCCCGGCTCTAGCCGACTGGTATCGTCTTGGTCACCGAGGTGTTAGCCGTAGAAGCCTGCCATGGTAGAATCAAAATCGTGTCATTTCATTCTCATATGGTAATTGCTAGGGCCTCATTCATCTTTGCCCTCCTAACCAACTACCTAGTATCTAACAATGTCAAGTCTCGAAAGGTTGAATGTAAAGAAAAGATATAGGCCGTCGATGCAGCCATAGTAAGAAAAGTGTCCATTCGTTAAATAGGGGTATATCCATCACCTTTCCAGTATTGGTGTTTCCATAAAACAAGAAAAAAAGGACGCGAAAAAGGACGGCCCCAACCTATGCTCTCAGTCCGTATGATCGCATCAGAAAGAGACGCCGTTTCTGGGCATCCATGACTGCCGTGAAGGCACCCGTCCGTGACAAAGAGGGATGCTATGGCTGAAGTAGGAAAGGGAAGACGGGAGAAAGAGGGNNNGGGGGGATGTGGGGGGATATTCCAGTGTACAGGAAGTACGAGGATGGTAAGAACGCCGTGTTGTCCCTTCAGATAATGTAGCTCTGCGAAACTTTGTTCACTAGTCTGGAATGATGTCCACCAGAATAGCCTACAAGCTAGCGCCTCGCACTGAGTCCCAGTCCCGCGGGAACAGCGCGAGGGCTGAAACGAGCGGTGAATATGTGGCGGGCAAAGTTTCGACATCCGCGATGACGGGCAGACTCTACTTTGCATGAGAAAGGTTGGTTTCAAGACACGGTGCAATCTGGGAGATGCGAGCCTCCGTCTACCCGAGGACAACTGGCGATTTGTCGCGTCATCCCACAGCAACGCCAATGTCGGACTGTCGGATGAATGGGCGAGGAGAAAGACCGCCCATTTGGAACTCTTCGTCTAAAGATAGCCTAGGGGGTTGTTCCGAGGACGTGTACAGGCGTTTGTGTCTGCCGTCAGAGTGTGCTGAAGAGGGCATGTACGAGTAAGGATCGGAAGAGGTGCGCGGAGAGAGTTCCAAGTCCGTCTGGTAGCCGTACCAGTGGTCTCTCAAGCTGCCGACGCTTGCGCTGCTACGAGAGCTACGGTGTCTCCCATGACGAGGAGACAAGGGTGGCAGCTTGGACAGTCTAGAGTTCTGACGCTTGGGGGATGGCAGAAATGCGACGTCTCCTTCCACGCTGTCGTCGGTGAGACCGACACGGGCGTTAGGTGCTCGCGCGAGTACCGGGGTTTGAGGCATCTCGATGCTCTTCTTGTCCATGCTCCGCTTGTGATGGAGTGAACGCTGCCCTGTCGTGTCGGTGGACGCTCGGGGCTGGTATTGCTGGGACTGAGTGTTGTTTTGGTACACGATGACACTGGCCGGCTTGCGGATGGAACCGGACGAGTTTGTCTTGTCAACGATGACGGTTGTGGACTTCTCTATCGTTCGGCAAGCCTTCCATGATTCTATTTCCTCGTCGTCGATGGGCGTGTCGCCACGGCGGCCGAACGGTCGGCGACCGCGGCGATACCGGTAGCAGAGGCATATGGCTCCAACGACGAGCACAACGCCGAGAACCGAGAACACGGTGCTGAGAGCGATAACAAGGCTCCGGTTGCCAGCGATGCCCTGCGAATTGTTGCCGCCCATGGCGCCGTGCGAGTCCGTCAGGGATGTAGAACTAGGTCCGGCGGGCGCTGAAAAGGAGGTAGGGCCGCTGCGGGCATCAGTGGGCTGGGCGGCGGGGAGTGTCACAGTTGGCTGGTTGGATATCAGCGGCGGCGGTAACACGGGATTGATGGGGGCCGGGGAGCTTGCAGGGGGCACTGGTGGCGGTGGGAGTCTTGACTGAGGGAGACTCGGCGGTGGGCTCGGCTGCGGAAATGGTTGGGGAATATTAGGTGCGGATGGGTTTGGTTGAGGCGAGTTTGGGGGAGCAAAAGAAGGAACGGGGGTCGGGGATGAGGGTGCGGCAGGAACAGTCGGACGTGAGGATATCACGGGAACAGCGAGAGGAAGTGAGGTCGACCGTGCGGCTTCAGTTGTTCTGGAGGACGAAGTGACCGGAACGCTGGTTTCCGGACGGGGGCGGGATGGCGGTGGTGGACGTTCTTGACCCGGCGGTGGTGGGGGCATAGGAGGCTCCTGGTTTGGATCTGGCGGAGGCGGTGGAGGTGGCTCCTCGTTTGGCGCTCCTTTGGTCACAAGCGGGTTAGCTTCTGGTTCCCAGAGTTCATGGAACGCAAGATGAAAACAGATGAATGAAACGTCCAGAGGCGCCCAGCACGTTGAGTGAAGTGGAGCTAGAAAGGATCGAACCATTGTGATCGGTGGTTGTGTTAGTGACAGTGGCAGAACGTGTCGGGTGAATAAGTCATCGCTTGGGTGAGGGCTTTGGCCAGATCACACCTTCTCTTCCTCCATTGTTCGGATCCACGCCAATCTGGTTGCCGCGGCCTGTCTGTCCGGGCCCAAGGACGGGTGAAGGCTCGTTCCCAGCCGGGGGGCCGGCGTCGAGTCCTGGGGCGGTAGCAGGATCTCGCGGTACGTCGCGATCTTTTCCCTTTCCTTTGCCCTTGCTCTTCCTGTTGCCTTTACCCTTGCCCCGTCGTTCACTGTCCTCTTCGAAACCTTCGAATGCGGTGACGTCGTCGCTGTCGTTCTGCCTCAGGACAAGTGCCCCGGTGGGCAGTGAGCGGCCCGATAGCAATGCGGCTGCTAAGAGCAGCTTCATGTTCGACATGGCCGGGTATTACTTCTCGTTTTCTTCCTTATACATGGGACCAGCCCGGAAGGATAAATATCGACTTGACGGCACGGCGCTCAAGATTGCGAGCCTTGCTCATATATATCTCGACGCCATGGGCACCTTTCGAGTGTTACACCGTCTCGAAATAGTACCTACCAAGCAAACCATGTACAACAAAAGAAAAGGAATTGAGGGACTTGAAAGAAAAGGCAACAAACAATTTGCGTGCTTGACCTCGATGACCAGGTCAGAACGAGAGGAGAGGTCAGGTCTCAAAGTCAGGTTCGACGACCCCAGTGTTGGCGGTTGGGAGCCGGTTGATACTGGCGACCTCCAAAGGGAAAGAAGAAAAAGGAAAGAAAGAAAAAAAAGGTTGGAGACAAGAAGAGGCTCGTGGGGAAGCACCTTGGAAGAGACGAACGGATGCCCCCCCAGGTTATGTATCAAGCTGCAAATACAGAGAAACCAGGACTGTCGAGGACATGGTTCTCATGGGATGCGGTACCTGCGGCAGCACTGACATGGGAAGGATGTGAAGATTAGCGGGCGGTGGCACCTTGGACCACCTTTTTTTTGAGCCATGCACACGATGTTCGTGTAGGTCGTACTGTAGGATGGAGGATGTACTTACACCCACCATACGCCATCTGGCAGTACACCACTGGGTGTTGGTGGGGAACAGACAGCCAGAGGAAGAGACAGCAAGACAGGGTAGGGATAAGCTGTGCAACCGTGCACCCGCTTGGGAGTGACGGCATGTGAATAATCCCGCAGGAGAATCATGGGACTGGCCGGGGTGGCCATGGTCTACGATGCAGGTTCAGAGCAGGTATTGTGTGGTGTGCACATGTATGTCGTGTGGTATGTGTTTGTGTGTGTGTGGTGTGTGTGAGAATCTGTGAGAGAAGCTGAGAGCGAGTAAGGTGCGGCTTTGGACGCCGGAGGGTGTTGGAGGAGGACAAGGTGGTGGCGGCGGTGGTGGTGGTGGTGGTGGTGAAAAGAAGTGGTCCGTGAGAAGTGGTGAGAAACGAACGAACCGCCGCACTGCACGCAGCAGCACAGCGCCAGGTTCAAGACGGTGGAGACGCGGAACCAAGTGGGCCTTCGGAGGTTGAGATGCGTGGTGTGTCGGGGTCCATGGCATACCCCAGGCAAGCGGACAGGGGGCGGGGGGGTGAGGGGGGTGTAAGAGTCTCGGTGATGGTGCTTAAGGTATTGGATGCTGGTGGACGAGCGTGAGGGCGATGGCGAGGGTTAGGATGAGAATGAGGAACAGGATCAGAGTACCTGCCGTGCCCAGCTAACCCTGCCTTGCAAAAAGGTACAGTCAGGTACAGGCGCAGGAACGGAGGGGACCAAGGCAAGGGTGGTAGATGTAGAAAGAGGGAGGGTGGGTGGGTGTGTCGCGGCACAGGCACCTGGGGAAGTAGACGGGCACTCATGGGAGGACGTTTTGGCGTTTCTAAATTTTGACTTGGCTTACATGGCTAAACGGTTACTCAAGTCGGCGACTTCCTCAGGTGACACTGGCTAGACCCGAGCCACTGAGGACGATGACGAGGGACGGCACGAGAGACTTGGGAATCAGAGCGAGACGGAGAGAAGGTTGTCGAAAGATGGGAAGGGGGATCGATCGTGGGAGGGTCTTGAACGCTTGCCTTCGCGAAGTGCGATGAAAAAGTGACTCCTGCTCAGAGCACACAACCCTACCCTCGCACTAAGGTAAGGTAAGGTAGGTAGGCAACGATGCACTACACCACACTTACACTAAAGATGGGTACAATACAATACACTACACTGCTCTTCTTCCATGCTGTCGTCGCCAGGGATGAGATCAGTTAACCTTGGACGCTTTGAGCGGCTAGGGCCAGGGCCCGTATCGCACTGGCCGCCCAGCGCGGTTTGTTACTATGTAGACGTTGCATGTGTGACTTTTTTATGCCGATGACGAGAACGAGGTGGGATGACACAGTCTGAATTGAAACAGAAAACTCGAGCCTAAACGACCGATCTACCACCACACTGATCGAGAACCATGGGCCAAGCATATCGTGACTGCCGGCTCTGTCGCCAACCTGAGCACTGGAAATGCTGGCACTTACATTGCCATAGCATGGGGTAAGCAGCCTCACCTTACCACTAACGTGAACCTCGACCTTCGTACGGCGGACGGCACACGGATGCGATGCTGCCCAAGCTGGAAGGAGAGCAAGCGGATTACGTGCCTTGAATGGTGCCATGTGGTTTCGTGCTCACTTCCCGAGCATTGCGTGGGAAAGGTATCTATCCATGGAAGGCTAAGGTAAGGTAAGGTAAGGTAGCCACAGGGCTCGCGGCCACCGCCAAGGGCCCAAGGCACAGACCAGGCTCCCTAAACCGAGTGAGGGGCCGGGAACCGCAGGACACAAAAATAGCGTTGAAACAGTCGAGCGAATCAAGGGCCAGAAGCTTCCCCTTCTCTAGGCCAGAGCCACGGCGAAGGCACCAGAAGAAGCACGTCAAAGTATGGGAAAGTGGCAGCAGGGGGATCGGAAGGGAAAGTGCGGACAGGAACTGTCCTATACCTATACCTGTACCTTTTCTGACCGAGGAAACACCAGGGAAAGCAGGTGGACTGGGGAGGAACGAGGGATAAGAAACCATGCTGGGGCGATGTGGGTTGCTGGAATTGGGATTGGCATTTTGTTTGGAGTCGGGATTGGGCGTGGCGAGATGGTGATGGTCTCAGTTTGCCTTGATCTACCCCTCTCTGTCCTTCACCGAGCTAATTGCAAAGGGGAGGGAAAAAGAAAAAAAAAAGGAGTGCAAGCCTCCGAATGAACGGAGAAAAAAAAAGATAGATCTTGTGCAGGCCCGGTGCATCCATCCCCTTGCAGGACAGGACGGGGTAGAGTATAGGCATGGCTAGGCATGGCCAGGTATACTACGTATCGAGGCATGCAAATAAGAAACGTGTCGGGTGGGAACATCGACAACCACCGCATCCCATATGTTTGCTAAACCACCTCATGGACATGCCGCTCGGTCCGGAGAGGTAAGGCGTTGCACCTTCAAGATGCCTGGTTTCTGCTGCTGCTGCTGCTAAATTTGGCCTTGTTTTGCAACGAGTTTCGCGTCTCTTGAGAAAGTCAGTGGGTGGAATGGAGAGGCAATTCATCTCTTCTTCGTCTTCTTCTTCTCCTCCTTCCCGCCGCTGAATCTTCTGGGTACGTTCCTGTCGGGACTGGGCAGAGCCACACGGGGACCCTTCGACCCCCCGATACTTCTCATCATCTCATCGGCCTTCCTCGTCTAAACTTCACTTCTTCACGTAAAACCTCAGCGCAAGAAGCCACAGCGCGTCCGTGATGATCCATCTCAACGTCTCCCAGACCTCAACCCTTAAATAGGGCACCAGCGATCGTCTCCCGTGTTCCGTTCGCAACTAATGCTCCAACGGCGAGGTGTTAAATGACCGTGCGGCGCTTCGGCCCACGGCGGGTCGTGGCCACGCTACTTTTGTTAACCAGGTCGACCTGGTTGACCCCTAGTGCTGCCGACTGTCTTGGCCATTGGCCGTTTGTTTGGGCATGGTGAGAGTGACGGACAGATGAGGCCTGGCAGCAGGCCAACTCGCTCGCATGTCGACCATCTTTGCGGTCCGTCACCGGCGACAGAAAAGGGCACGACTACCTTACGCTGCTGCATGCCCTACTGCAACTGCAGTTACAATCGCTTTGACCTCTCCTCGCTTGACAACTTCCAACGCTCCTCCAAGCCAACACGGCCTGGTCCTGATATGTCTCCCACCTTCTCCGATACTACCCCGTCACTGGCCAGGTACACACACTCTTTCACACTTTCGGGCAGGCCTTTTCGCTTCTATGCAAGCAATTTGTCAATTGCCAGGGGGGCCTCCTCTGATACCCCGCAACCTCGCAGCACTTGGTCCGCAGCAATCAGGCACTCTGCATAACGCCTGGCGATACACAACATCATGACAGCTCGTGCCTCCGGATGTGGTGCTCTCTGCGATCCTTCCTCCCCTATCTCCTACCGTGGGGTTGACCGCGTCTGCACCTTTGCTGCGCTTGTAAAGGGCGTGAGCTAACACGCATGGCCTAGCTGGTGTCCGCACACTTCTCCCCAGCTTGATGCCTTGGAATACTGAGAACAAGCGGCACCGAACCCCAGAGCCATTTGTAAAAAGACCACCTCAGACGCTGGACCCGCTGACGACAAGAGGTACCGGGCGCTGTGAGCGAAGTCTTCTTGGCGCCAGACTTGTGACCGGTCAGCTTGCTGGAAGCTTGGGACGACGCCCCACGCCTTGTCCCCGAAGCGGTGAGCGAGTCACGAAGGCCGCCAGACACGCCAGTCAGACTCGCCATGCCGTATACCCAGACCATGAACATGCCCGAGAACTGGGCCTGGACTGGGCTCGCAATGCCCTGGCACGGCGTGGTATGCAATGATAGTCGCCTCTGTTGATGATGGTGTGGATATGTGCCACCTTCAGCCGGCCGAGAGAAGTTGCGCGCCCGCCTCGCTGATCCGGCTCAATGGACTCCCGAGCAGACACGGACACTTTCAGCGCCACTGTCATCCATCCCATCAATTCCTAAATCAGTTTCACTCCGGTTCGGACCTGGCTAGGCTGAGGGGACGGACCATGGCAAGACGGGAAAGCAGAAACACCGCAGCGTGGGGAGTTCGACGTCCAACTGTCAGGTACAACATAAGAAGACGGATGTGGTCCAGTTAGACAATGCGTCCTCGCTCCAAGGAGCTACGCTGAAACGATTCCCCGCTCCTCTTCGTGGTTCTCGTTGATTGGCCGTCCTTCAAAGCCATACGGCCTCCTCATCGGGTCTCCTGCAAGGGACACGACAGCACTTGGTTGAAGACGGGGGAGAGCCACCATCATGTGTACTCGCCTTGAATTCGGACTTGGATTTCGGAACCCCTCTGGCGCAGATGGAGCACTGAACCCCGGCCTGGCCCGGCACAACGCCTTGATCGAGTAACCGTCCGATCCCGTGCCATACAACCCTTCCCCAATCTTCCTACTGGCAGGTCCATCCTCGGACGAGCATTGGGTTCTGCGGTTCGCACGCCTTCCAGGCGTGCCAGGACTAGCGAGAATCTGGGTCGGTATGTACGGCGACGAATTAACGTCGCTATGTCAAACGGCCAGCTCCCAGAACCTACCAGTCAATCCCTCATATCCGTCACCTCTGACTGCAGACAAACTGGTTCGTGTAACCACACGGCGAGAGCACCCGAGTTGTGCAAAAATGTCCGCGCATCGTTCTCCGCACCAATGCCTCGACGCGAAAGGTTCCATTTCGAACGCCAATCCATCACAATTTCTTGACCCTGCGCTGCTGCCGACCATCGTCGTCAGTCCGAGGACCCTCTCCCCTCGGGATCATTTCGTTTCTTCCCTTTTGGGGAGCGGCAATTATTCGCTTGCCGTTGGGAGACTCTCAAGCGGAAGAATTACTTGCCGCATTTGTGGCCCATGCCTCTGATGGCAAGACCGCTGGGGCTTGATTCGCTCCTTTGGGCTGATATCGGACGCGGCAGTTCACGGCAGAATCAAAAACCGGTTCTGTCAGCATCTTAGTATGGCACTAAGGACAACGTGCAGCTAATGATTCCATTGCCGGCCCCTGCCAACTTCCAGCGCCTTACAGTTTAAAGACGTAAGATGGACGGTGGACCTTGCTCGGAGACTCCCTGACAAGTTCCTCGGAGCATTATCCTCTCAAACGAACAGTGTCAATGCATGACCGAGTTAGTTTGTTTGTCGTGTGCCTCTCGACAGACCAGGGAGGGCCGCACCGCCTTTGGTCAATCAGAATGGGCGCTACGAGTGGGAAGAAAAATAACAGGGACAACCTCGTATCTCATTTGGGATCCGTCGTTCGGGTCACGGCCAACATGGTGATTATGGAAAAAGATAATCTCGTACCTTGTGACGATCAAGACAGACAACACCACTAGCCGACCGACCGACGGAGACTCGGCGGCAGCAACGGTCACGAGTCACCTTGAACCCCTTCTCCCACAACCAGCAAGCCGGTGTAGGTCTTTTTTTTTTTTCTCTTCCCCTTGGCTCTCTGTCATGATTTCTTGCCTCGGCGGTCTAGGCACGTTCTGTCTCGCCTTTGGAATGCGATGCGTAGCTTCCGAATTTCTCCCATATTTTGTCATTACCCCTGGTGCCTTGCATATTGAGATGCAGTCAGGCACACACTGACTGGTACAACGTACATGGGCGCCAAGGCTCCTAAAGAAGCGCCCCCCAATTCATGGGATGCCCCCGCTGGACTGGGCTACTAGAGCTCTGAAGATGGACTGGCTTTGCGCCATTGGCAGTTGNCTGCGTGTTTATCATTGCCTTTTTTTTTTTTTTTCCCCAGCTTGCTTTTTCCTGCTCGTCGGTTGCTTTCTTTTCCGATCTGACCTCACAATGCAAGACACACATGAAGCTTCGAACCGAAGGAACCAATGTCCACTACTTGACACCGCACTACCGTACATGAGCACACATGTACTTGCAGAAGATGGAGGGGCAGATGACCACGATTTTCAAGCCATCCGATGTCTGAGGAAGAAGCCATCAAGCCAGCCGAGAAAGACGAACTACGCCGCATTTGCTGTGTCCCTACACAAGACACCACATCAAGAGAGGCGGGGTGATTGGCCGCCATCAGCCAGCTTCGGGTCGCTCCTCTCCGAATCCAACCTGGCGGCGGCAACGGTTCGGCATGGACCTGGAAGCTATGGCAGACCGGCGTGATTGTTTCTTGCACATGCACTTACACATTTTGATGTGGCGCTGAGACGTGCCTTGCTTTGAAGAGTCTAGGATCGCCCATAGCAACAAGACGGTGAAGGATAGCCAGCCCTGATCGGTAACCCGCCATGGTGACCGTTAACAGGGCCGCTTCTGACATTTGGAAGCGTTCGGCCGAAAAGTTAACCTCTTTCTGCGACACCTTTACCTTTGGCAGAGCTGTACCCTCCTCACTCGTTGGCGATAGTATCGCCGATGAAGCGCTTTCAGCTTCAGCTTCAGCTTCAAGCGTCACCGCCTACATAGTGCTCAGTGGCGCTCTTGTCACACGCCGCCGTGGATTCAAGCGGGAGAAGTCGGGGATGGTCCCAAACCCTCCCTCTCGGTCAGCGCCGTCTAGCAAACCCGGCGACATTTCCGCTCAGCTGCCCGTCTGACTGCGTTGAGCCTGGCTTGCCGAAATGGCTAGATTTTGACAGCGGGACATCTCCAGCCCTGGGCCCGTCTTAGAGTCTAGACTCCGTAGGAAAGGGGTTTCTGGTACATTCATTGTCACCGGCCGATTTTGCGTGCGCCAGATGATACGTTCCCAACACCACAATCTCCAGCCAAGGAATGATTCCCCTCCTATGGCGACGCCTTGGTTTATCTTGCCATCGGCAGCCCCTCGCTATCGATAACACGAGGGACGGGGGAACGCCATTGGCGGAGCACCCCTCATCTCATATCTTGCTGCCCCTCTTCGTTCATCAAGTTTCATCAGGGACGCCCTCGCATCTCACCGACGAGAGCGCTGGCAAATCAACAGGCATCATGCCTCTTCAGGCTGTTTGGCACCGTTGGCGTAAATGGCCTTATTGTATTCCGAAGCACGGTGCAAAATCCTGCTGAGCGTTGCAGAATTAAGACAAACCCGGATTTATACGGATCGCAGTATCGCGATTCCGGTGGCCAGAGTGTCCAAGGCTATGACGATAATTCAAAGTGCTTGCAGCGAGCATATCAATGCACTCGTGAGATCGAGCCACGCGTGGTATGCAGTCTGAGACATTCAGAGACAAGTCAACGAACCGGGGCTGGGCCTATCCTTCTCCACTCAAGCCCGGCCGTTCGTCGTGAAGACCAGACACCGTCGTTGACGACGGATGGCGAATCTCCAACCGTTAGGCCTGCAAGTATCGTGCCATGGCGTCCATTTCGGCGTTTTATTGTTTTCACCATGCCCTCATCCGTTTATCACCACGATTCACAGAGGTTACATACGCAAGCCCCCCACTGGGGGGTTAGGTGCGGAGAGCCCGCTTTTGCCCTCTGATCAGATCACATTTGGGGTCCGCCCAATCCATGTTCGGATCGACGTCGCTTCAGAAAGGTGTTGGCTTAGATGACCTCGGCCATGTGGGGCTTACGTCGGATTCTCACCATTCTCGATCCACAGCCACGTCGTGAAGATTCAAAGAAGTCGACTGTGGACCTCGAGGGACAGTTGTTCATCTGTTAACAGGATGGGCCCTGACACCATCTCCAAAACGCACTAAAACCTGACCCGCCCAGCCCAGTGCCTGTCAACNTAGGCACGGCATCCATGAGGCCGTCTTTAGCGACTTTTTTTTTTTTTTGGCGCATCTGCTGACCTTTTCTGGGGTTTGAATAGGTGGAGAGCCTCTAAGATACTGGTTTGTGTGTGTGGTGTTGAACTACATTTCACCGCTCTTTCAGCGAGGCTCGATTCGCTGTCATCGTCGCACGCTTCATCTTGGATCCTTCCTCCCTGCGTTAGTCCTTCCCTCCCTCACTTGGCCGTTAACATGCCCGGCACAGAAGAGGGGTGGTGCTGCAGACTTGTTGCAAGAGACGGGAATTATCATGATCTTTGTTTTTTCTCCTGGTGGTCTGACGCCGTCCATTCTTGATGACCGAGCCCAGCTTTCTCGATTCAATGCTGACGACCCCCAGCCTGGGATGCCTCTTCAATCTTCTCTCCGTTACTGTTCGTTTGCGAATTTCTAAGCACTGTCGGCTACGACCCCTCCCGAGATGCAACCTGATGACTTGCAGCGCCGGTATGGACGTAATGGAGGCGCGGAGTATGCGCTCTCCCCTGGCGGAGCGTCAGGCTCTCTCCACATCGGACTATGTTACGAGACACTAACAACCGAACTTGTGTTGTCAAGTTCGCCTCTGGCCATTCTCCGCAATATCACCATGTTGAATGCGAGCAGCATCTCGTCAGAATCTGCCCGAAACCCTATCGCAATCGACGGCATGGCCGCTCCATGATCTGCTCGGGAATCTACTAGGATGGTCCCTGACTGTTTTGACCTTGGTGGAGCGGAACCTATCCGAAGTGGATGCCAAAGTGCCAAAACACATCACCCGCCATCTCTTTCTTGACAAGACAGTTTCAAATCTAGGGGCTTCGCGGCAGACCACCTAACAGTTCACCGCTACTTGACAGAATGTGAGGTTGTCTCGCTCCGGGACTCCAGCCTCATGTAGGTCGACGACGAAAAAGATGCCATGAAGAGCGCGACACACGGATCCTCACTTGCGCTAAGCGCTCGGTTTTGGACCACCACGGGCCGTCGCTGTCCGTCTGGTCGCAATGCCCAAGATCAAACCTCTGGAAGCCGCCGATGGCGTTGGCGGCAGGTCCGGCGTTTCCAATCCGTCCATACGACCCGATTTAAATACGCGCGCTTCTAGCTCCGACGACGCCGTGCAACCTGTGGGTTCTTCGCTGGCAGAGCTAGATGCGCTGCCGCTCTCGAACACAGTCTTCAACCAACTCGCCCAAGCACAACGAACGCTACGCTAAACGTTCGAATTACATAATGATCCGCGTCCAGAGAATTGGCTCTGGCATTC
Source organism: Colletotrichum chlorophyti (assembly GCA_001937105.1). NCBI lineage: Eukaryota > Fungi > Ascomycota > Sordariomycetes > Glomerellales > Glomerellaceae > Colletotrichum > Colletotrichum chlorophyti. The sequence goes on along the minus strand of MPGH01000026.1, from coordinate 3,811 downwards.
GTGCTTCACCGTCCTGCGACGACCTGAAAAGTCTTATCCCGCCCCCCTAACATGGCGTCTTCAATGCTAGCTTCCCGGGAAAGCTTCTTCGCCGGCAGTGGGGGAGATTTGACTTTCTCCTCGCTGCTGTCCGTATTTGTCTCAAGCCGGAGCGAGGAAAGGGGCGCCAGCCACGTGTCTCTCCGATCTTGATCCAGGATCCCGGGCAGAAGCGCTTCCATTGGAAGCCGTCGATCTAGCACCGACGAAACCTCCCAAGATGCATTTCTCGGGGCGGGGGCCTCTACAGAGACGGCAGTAAGGACCAAAGGCATATCATGACTCGACTGGTTGCGATAGTCCCTTCGCGGACGACGTGCGAGCATCTGACTCGAAGGTGGAGGCCAATGAGGGTCAGACCGACCATAGATAGCCTGACTTTTTGCTCGTATAGAAGGTGTACTCGCGGGCCTGTCCCGGATGTTCTGCTGATGCCAAATTCCATGCACCTGGTGGCACAGGGGATCGCGACCACTGGAACCTATCGTCTGTCGTCGCAGACGACGGCAAGAAGCCGGTGACTCCGAGGGTAAGGCTTGTTCCTGGTCGAGCCGGAATTCTGCGGCACTGAGCTGTCAAGTAGGCGACGGTAATGGGCATCCAGCGGTCACGATCATGCGAAAGATCCGGATGGGTATTTGGAGGGTTTCCAGCATGTAAGGAGGACGCAACTTGCTGCGATGCCGGTGTCAAAGTAACGTAGCACACAGCTCAAAACCAAGGTACCTCGTCGATGAATCAGAAATACTCCCGGCGGGTCTCTTTTGTTTTTGATTTGTTTCCCATTTTTAGGCTTCCCGAACGACCGAGAAAGAAAGACGACATGGTATGGAAAGCACTCCTTGAAACTTTATGACCAGGGGTGTGAAATGGGCCTGTGTAAGGTCGAAGATTTCTGCACATGTGTTGGCGGACTGGGCCACACCTTCTGCCAGCCTGTTGCAGGAAGTTATCTATGAGAATGGCCAGGCGATTTCTGGAAAGCACTGCCTGTCCAGCCCGGCAGGATCAGACGCCCCCGAGATCTTCAGCACCTGTCTCGGAAAGTGAAAGGAAAAAGCCAACTCGCCTCAACGCTGCGGAGTAGCGCGTCTCCCCAAAGAAAACCGGGCATCGCGAACCTACGTTAAGGGTCATGATGCCAATACCAAGGCTACCAAGGGTACGAAGTGGTGTGCATATTTGAGTTTCCCACCTGGACACGGCCAAATCTGACCGGGGACAAACTACCCGGGACATGTTCCCTATGTCGGACAATAAACGTTACACGAACCGACGCCCGCAGTAGACTCCGTGAATCGCAGGTCTGCGTGAAAAAGTGTGTACGAGCGGGACGGCCCTGAAATTTGGTGTTCGTATCTGTTTCTGCTGCCTCGCACAGTACAGCCTTTTTAGTTACGTGGCCTGGGAGAGTTCGTCCTCAGTTCTCGTCCGAAAGGTCGTCCACCATCCGACCCTCGATTCGTTCTCGAACCGTACCCTGGATGTTAAGGCGGTCTGTTCGGCGGACGCGGTCCAGTGCTGCGAGACCTAAACCCTGCCGATGGTGAATAGTTTCGTCTGACAATCAGTCAGACTCGAGGCACGACTGGTCTCTGGACGACGCCCGGAAACCGAGTGACTCGGGTTCCTGGGGGTTTGGAGATGGTCCGGGGCGAGGACTTCAGACGAGACGGCCACGGACCGCCCTACAGAGGTCGGTGAAAGCTTCGTTGCGCTGAAATATGTCCAATTTCTTAGCGCTCGAACGTTCGAAACGCTCATCTCAACGTGGGAGGTCAGTTCCCTCACAACCAACTAACTGAGCGTTTTACGTCTCTGCAGCGCGAGGACACCTGGACCTACATCTTCTTCGTCCCAACGAAATTTTGGCACGCTAGCTCCGCGAGACCTGGCATGCCTGACATCATGACGCCGTCGTGGATGTCTTCAGGGGACCCGGAGCCTTGCCGCATACCCAACGTTGCGAGGCCACGGCAGCATACGACGCGCCCTGGGTGCCCCGTCGTTTGAGAGACCTTGACGTATGGCGTCTCCGCAACAGTTTCGGCTGCAGATCTAAGAAAACAATATTTGCGCTTGATATAATAGTTCACTGCGGTAATGTTTGGGAGAATTGTGTCTCGGGGTGTTACGTTTATGAGAGATAAGCTCGCGCTGATCTGTGATGGGAGCCGGTTTTGACGATAATTATGAACAAGATTCTCGACAACATGAGGAGGATTGGGAGCGCCGAAACGCCCGCCCGCCAGCTCTTTCTCTCCCGGCCTGGAAGAGGAAATTTCCACCTGTTCCCGCGCATTTTGGAAGAATTCGTGATCCGCATCTCGATGCGGTCTTGGTTCGGGGGCTCAGACGATGCAGGCACACAGGGCTTCACCTTCAGGACATGATTCTGCGGGCGGTACCCAGAATAGAACCGGAGACGCTTCCCTGTGGCCTGTGGACGTCTCGGATTGGGCTGGTGTTTCTCCTTCGTTGCAGATCCGGTAGTCTGGTGCCGCTGCCTCGCGAGACGCCTATTCCTGATCTCACCGTGCGAAGGCAGCTGTCCGTTACGGGAATGGGAGGAGAATGTGTCGGAGCAATTACCCCGCGACAGCGTAACTGGTCTTAAGGTTCAATCTGACGCGGTTGACTGTGGATGGAACTTCTAGAGAACATTTGGTTGTTGGAGGAGGACGGGCGGGCGGGGATACGCTCCGCTCTGACGATTCAGTCGGCACGGCGTCGCTGGGAGCAAAGCCGTAGGCTTCCATGTTGTTAGTCCCCGACTGGGTTTTTGAAGACAGCTCATGTTCCGGGGCCTCACGATCCATCGAGACGGAAGGGTAGGAAAGAGTGATGGACAGACGGGCAAAAGGGAAAGAAAAAACCCCTTTCCAAAACATCAGTGCCTCGACCAAACTGCCGAGAGAATAAAAACCAAAATAAGATAAAAAATAAAACGTCCCCAAACACTCAAAGAGACGGACGAAAGTCGCCGGATCCGCATTGTTGAGTTTGGTATTGCTTTGCACATCGGATCAGTTGTCGGCCGAATCTTTAGCCCCCCCCTTTCTCTCCTTCGTTAAGCGTCTGTGTGATCATGTTCGAACGCCCGCCCGCCCCATGTGTCAGGATTCATTGGCACCTCAAGAGATCTGTGGAGAGGGTGTGTGAGAATTGCGGCAGCATCTGCTATTCTCGTCTTCCCCTCCCCCTGCATGTCTCGTGCGCTGTATGCTTTTTCCTGGTGGGACGAAGGGGCGAGGGGAGGGGTTGAATGGGAAGGGGGGGGACGGGGACGGGCCCCGAGGGGGGTTTATTTTGTGTCCGGGTTGAGTTCTAAGCCCATCCCTGATTCCTGTTTCCTTCCCTCTTCTCGGGACACAGGTGGTGAAATAACCTTATTCATTGACCCTCGTGGTGTTTTGGACAAGCCTTGAAAGGGGGGTCAAGCACTGTAGCCTTTGGGGGGAGGGACACGGAAACTAAAGGAAAGCCATCTGGGTTTTTACGGACCAAGCTAGTTTTTGTTTTCCCCTTCCTGTCCCTCGTCCTTGTTTCACACCTCACGGAGATGGGAAAATCTGGGAAGGTCCAAGATATCGAACGGTCTGCTAATGGCACGCCGAGAAGTGGTTCGTCGAATCGCCACGGTTCGGCCTCCAAAGCGAGGACCATACTGAACCGGCTGGGAGAGGCATGGATGGAGGCGTGCGGATGAACCCCGGCAGACGCGGCGCTTCGAGAGGGGGCCCAGGCGGTCGAAGCGAGAGGGAATGGGCAC
>MPGH01000259.1:6025-23642 GCA_001937105.1 Colletotrichum chlorophyti | reverse complement strand
GGCCTCTCCTGTCAAGTATGTCGTACCCCTCCGACTGCAGCGTATGAGCGATATTGAGGACCAACCTACCACGGTCCCGGGCGGACGTGATGGCCGTGAGCAGCCCCTAGTCTGTCACGGACGGTGTCATGAAAGTCTCCTGGCCTTTTACTCTCCAACATGATAACGATAGGAGGAACACAACGGAAATGACGGTCTTGCCGGCGCCCAAGTCAAATTTGTGGACAACACGGACGTTCTTTGTGTCCGTGACGAGGTTAAAGCAGACCCTCGGGCTGCTTTTGACATCAGCCGGTGGATTGTGAAGGCTTAATAGTCCATCCCACGCGCTTAGACTAGCAGCAGCGAGTCCAGATAGCGGCAGGTTGTGCAATTTTGACGTCTGTCAGAGCCGCCAAAAGGCCCCTTTTGATGTCGGCCTGTCTGTCACTGCGCCTCTGCTCGGACGCTAGGAGAAAGGCGGCGGCGGCGGTTACGGAGCCAAGGCGTTGAGGCTTTTCTCTAGTGGCAGATCCCGGGAGCGCCTTCGTCAATGGGCAAAGACAGCCATGTGGCCATCCGAGGCTCCAGTGGTTTGCTATAGCCTTCGCAACGGGACCATTTCGTAGATACTGGAGTACGGGGACGGGATGGCCCGGGTTTGGAATTAATGGCGAAGCATATCGGTCAGGTGCTCCTCGAGGGAGCGAATCTTCAGCCTCGTGTCCCGAGGGATATATGCTCGCCGCGATGACGACGAAACACCGGAGCATTTTGATCGACAAGTTGCAGGAGAAACGCATGGCCAGCCTCTTCGCATTTGAACATCAGACAATACCTTCTGCCAAGGTCGTGGACCGAGGAGCCGACGCGGCTTGGCCGAGTGCTTCGGCGCGTAAACCACACCCATCAAGTCAAGTAGCCGGCCGCTTGTCTACTGTTGATAATGTGCCGCCCCCCAATCAGGTGCTGGGAACGTGTGGGAAGTGATTCGCACCGGCCGGGCCTCACGAGGTGAGGCGAACCAGGAGATAGTCTCCCGACAGGAGTTCACTTGCATACCGCCGCCCTACGAGAGTGCGGTCGAAACCCTTGACTGTAGATGCCATGATGCTGGCGACGAGTAGGATGGAATGGCCAGTACTCAGTTTAACGCGACAGTATCGATCTCTCACTGAAAGGAACGAGGACGCGAGCTCGCTGAACTCGGAGTGTGTTGATGGCCAGTCAGCATTTCCGCCATGCCGCGCCGCATTGAACCCCGTGCGGGCGGCAGAGAGAAAGGGCCTGTTTGGCCCAGAAGCTGATTTCACGATGCTGGCAAGCTTGCGTCTTGTCTGCCGTGCAGCCGCGCGACCCATGAGCGGTCATATATCCGTGGCACGCAAAAAGTCATTTGGGCAATCCGCAAATAGGATCGTTTTGGTCCGATATGGTAACCTTGCGAACGATCATGAGGGGATCGGTTGACGAACGGGGCGCGTCATTTTGTCCTGCCAGGGCACGGGATGAACCCGAAGAGGGGTACGCATGGGTGGGATGGGACGGACTTGGCCCTCAAGGCGCCAACACGCCCAGGCCGCCGGGGGCTGTCAGTCGCCCACGACTTCCGTCTGGTGCTCAGCGCCAGCAAGCTTTCCTTGCAGCGGGCGGGCAGATGAGAGAGTGCGTACCTTGGTCCTTGGGCGTACACTACGCATGCGCGTTGATGAGATGTGAGCATGCATGCATGCACGTACAGGTACGGGTTCTCCTCGCCTTTGCCCTGGTTGGATGGCCAGGCGTCCCGTCCGTCTTCGACCATCTTCACAAGTGGCTTGGGTAAATCTGCGTAGGTGTGGCCCTCTCTCTCGTCCAAGGGCTAGATAGGTCCAGTTCGTCTGATGTCTGTCAGGACGAGCGTAGACAGAGGCGCGGAAATCCAAGACTGGATAGGACGCTGGCCGCCATGTACCACGACCATACCACCGCACAGTTCATCGGATGCAGATGCGGTCGTCAGGTTGGTGGAGCCGTCACAGGCTTTCGTAACGACCCCACTACCAATGCGCGCGGGATGATAATCACCGACCGAACTAGAAACCGAGAGAGCGAGAGAGTGATGGAGGGTAGACCCTTGGCTGTTGTCGGGCTGTCTCCCTGTTGGTGGGATACAAACGTCACCAGATACCGGGAGGTAAGGCAAGGCAAGGCAAGGCAGAACACAGTGGAACAAAGCATCCGTAGGTTGTCAGGCTTCCGGGACCCAGCCTATACGCTGGTGAAGTCGGAGGTGCGTCATGGTCCCCAGAATAGATGAGTTGTGGTAGGTATTCATGTCGTCGTCTTTGAAATGAGGCGTCCGTTGCGGCACCACTGTTTTTGCCCGTCTCCGTGTCATTGATATTTTGAGACATGTACGGCGTCCAGCGGGCCCGCAACTTCTTCCGATACCCTCAGTTCCATGTGAGAGATAACAATAAGCTTCATCAGGAGATGAAATCCGGCCTGGTAATTGCTAGGTCGGTGCGTAGCATAGCAGTAGCTTGGCGAGAACTCAATGGGGGTTGAGTCCCCAGAGTTTGACGTCGGAGGAGCCGGCTGCAATGCAACGGAAACTGACACATGTAAGTGAGGATGCCTCGGTCTCCCTCTGGTTTGTGCGCGCAGTTCTTCAATTTGAAGACAGGACAAGGAAGAAAAAGAAAAAAAAATCAAAAAAAAAAAAAAAAACGACGCGGGTGATCATTGCGGCCAGAAGTTGGCGTTCGCTGGCTGGCTATCGACGGTCTCGCCGAGCATCCATGGCGGGGGGGCCCGTTCCGAATGCACCATCAATGGGGGAGGTGTTGTGCCGAGGCCACTCATCCAGTTTGGAGCCGAAAAGTGGACGGCCCAAGGAAGCAGACCGAAAGCCTTAATCGCGCGTACACCTAGATGGTGATGGACAGCAAAGTGGTAAGCTGTCCGATGAAGCTGTGCTCGCGATCTTGTTACAGGTGAATCTTGGTGGCGATATGCATGCGTCCCGTGTGCTTCTCTGGTAGCCTAGTGGTGACCCAGCCGAGAGCAGTCGGCCTGCGACCCGGGCAGCTTACCATGTACCTTATTATCGCCAGGGGGAGATCAGATATAGGGGCCCCGGGACTGAGGAATCCGCTGCAGGACCAGGCATGACGATCGGCCCAAACCATCCTGGACTGGAGCCGCCAGAACACGGGGGGGGCCATTCGGTTACCAGCCATCCCCCATGGCTTCTCAGTTGTTCCCTGTCGACCAATTTTAATTTCATCCCATCTTCTCAGCCAATCACGCTGGCAGGGATGGCTCTGGTAGGGTGTCGATGAGGCTCGCCCAAATGCTTCCGTTTTCCGAAGAGAGTCAGCCAGTGGGAATTGCTGCCCGCTATGTTGCTACTCTCGGTCAAGTGTCCGCCGTACCGTACAGTGCGGCCACGTCTCCTTGAAGATGTTCCTCTTGTAGTGCCCATAGTGGTGCTGTACAGCGATGCATGTACGGGTCGTAGGCACGCTTCACCTATAGGTGTTCGTGATCGACAACGCCGATGCGGTCAGCTAGCTTCTGCTAGCCTACCTGTTCTCCTACATGGTGGCCTCCTCATACCTTACTGTAAGGAAATGTACAGGGGAAACCAGAGGTGGGGGAAATTGGGTGGTGGGAGACTGTCTGTGAGACAAGCAGGGCCGTGCCAATTTACCAGTTCCTGTTCGTTCCCAGCTGCCCGGTACCGTTATAGACTAGGCGAACGCCATCTTTGGTAGCGCGGGTCGCGGTACCGTTGCGTCGCATCATGCCTGATGTCAAATATCATCACCGTGACCAGGAACAGGACAGTTGCGAGGACCTCGGGCTCCTTGATCTGAGGCAAGGAGTGTGACAGCGTCGACGCAGCAGAACCCAGACCGCAGCGCCTTCAATGTCACTGGGCGGCTTGTCTGCCCACTCGTGCACGGCGTGACGTGGTGTTTGGGCCGGTCCGTTGCCTCTCCCTCTGGCAGCTCATTGTGGGTTTGCCACCACCACTCTCCAGAGCTATCGGTGTGGGCAGTATGGCGTTCATACATTTCGTCCCAGGTTCAGGCGGCTCCGGGTGCCTGAGAAGAAAATTCTCCGGCCGGTGGGAATGGGGCCACGCATGAATGGGGAGTTGCTGAGATGCACCGGTCCTGAACGTGTACGCAAATGAGTGGCTAAGAAAGATGAGGGATCACAAAGAGGTCCGTGACAGATGGGAGGATGTTCTCGGGCAGAATTGTCGTGCCTCCATCATGCATACGAAGGGGTCCTGGCCACCCTGGTACGATTGCCTTTAAGATCGTGTGAATAGCTCTGTCAGATGAGGATGGATACCATGCCTAGTGAGCGACACTAATGCTGTCACGTCTCTTGCAGCAGTGAGGCTTGGGAGAGCGAAACGACGGGCGATTAATGGAGGCGAGGAATCATGGAGATGCTGGGTGAAAATGGTTCAATAATCAGATAGCGTGAGGGTCCTGTCTTCGGGTGCTTGACTCAGTCGACTGGCGGTCAACCCAAAGCACGTCCGACGATATTGACAGGGAGTGAGGTTGCTGCCGGGTTGGCGTCGAGGCATGCTGCCGGCTTGAAGCTTGCAACTCAGGCGATGAATTCCGGAGGGATTGTCTCACGTACCGCCAAAACCGATATGACCCAACGGGGCGGCGATGGTGTTGCCGGACAAAGTGCCTTCCTTCCGTTCTCTTTCCAGAGCACTGGACGAACCGTCGCATGGCGTGCCGTTTTCCGGGTTGCGACAGCGTTGTGGGAGTGCAACGGGAGGTCCTGGTCGTCGACAGCGATCCCCTTCCCCATACCAGCGCAGTCTCCCGCCCGTAGCTTGGTGTGCTTGGACACCAAGCGTCGTCGGAGACTGCCAAAGGGTAGGAGACAGATGCCACTATTACTTACTCCGTACTATTACTACTATTACATCCACCACTACTACTACTACAGTATGGTGTGCGTTGGTGTTCCATGGAGGTGTGCGGCCCCAAGTGGAGAACGAGAGTCTCTTCGGGTGAAATAGTGGCGACGGGTTCATCTGAAATTCTTGTCGTCGTACCCCGCCACCTCATTTTGCTTTTCAATGTGGGTGACGGCTGATTCAGCTGCCTCCGAGAGCATTGGAAGGTAATTCGCCGGACGTTGATCTCGCAGATGACGTGACATGGATACCTACCCATCTTGTGATGGCGCAAGATGGGCAAGGGGATTCAGTGTTTGGCCGATGGGTTGCGTCGGACCGCAATGGGAAAGAGATGAATATCGTCTTGTTACAGGTGGGAGAAGATGATGACGAGGGCCCGGTTCTGGCTGAGATCAGGGCAAGGAGCCTGGACTCGTCCGGCGGCGGCAATCGTCAGAGGCTGTTACTCGTTGTGCCGCGGGTCGGGAAAATCGTGAACCGGAGAAAAGAAGAGATGGGATGACAAGTATGTATGAGCAAGGCACCCCCCTNCCCCCTCACTTCCCGAACCTCTACCACACTAGGACTCTCGGCTCGGAGTGTTTTGGGGCTGGACCACTGACCCTGGCGCCGGTGTTGGACGGTGCGTGAGAAGACAGATGACGGCCGAGGTGGGAGAGGAGCCAAGGGTAAGCTTGACGGCTGACCTGGATCTCGGTGTTGACGATGTGATGAGGCGGACGGACATGGAGTATGGTGGATTGAATGATTGCAGGATGTGAAGCCAGGTCCCCGGTCGTGCAGAGGGTAATTCAGTACTCGGCCGAGTGGTGAGGTCTGTTAGGAATTCAGGTGAGGTGGAGAAAGAGGTTGGGGTTGTCCCGTTGTTGTTGGCGCGCGATTCAGAGCCGATTCAAGGTTGTCGACATCGGGCCAGGAAATTGGATGGTAAATTAATTAACCCGTCTCTGCTGGCCTGAGATCCCGGCCCTCAAAAGACCCGAATAGGTCTCTTGACTTGGGTGCCACAACAAGTACAGAACAGTGGTCCTCTACCGGCATCGACAGGGTCAAGGGGAGGGAAGACGGATCATGACACCGGGGAGTTTTGGTCTGATGTTTTTTTTTTCCCCGGTCAGACCGCGCATTGTGTCCGAAGGTACAGGGGAGCAAGGCCGTGGTCATGGTCACGGACGTGAATTTGAACATGAACATGGACATGAATGCAACCGTTAGCATGGAAGAGGGTATGTGTACTTGTTCGTAGTAGTAGTATGTGTAAGGGCAAGGGCTCGAGCATGGGCATGGGTGTGTCGATGGGGCGTTTCTCTTCGGAGGTTTTAATCAAGTGGGATGAAGATGTTCGACTTGCACAAGTAAGCACCTGAATCTGAGTCCGACAATGACATTACCCGAGGCAACCAACCTTGGTTCCTTACCGTGCTCAACCTTACTATCGCGTTTTATATGGAAGATACCTCGAGGGTTTTTGCCCCCCCTCGAGGCAGGATGTAGATACTGTGTACATGGCACCTCGATACCTTGTCTTTCTTTTTCTCGTCCTGCTGCGGATGACGGGCTGCTGGTAACGAACACGAAGTGCGAGATGGCAAGGACGACAGTACATCCACATCTCCGACCTGCTACCTAGGCGTTCAATGAATTATAGCGAGGGCTTTACGACACGACAATACGTCCGAACGCCGTTGAGAGATGGCTCGCCCCCATCGCACCAGCCTTTGCCTGCCGCATGCCCTGTGGAAAGACAGGATAAAAAAAGCCGAGAAAATAGAATTAGACGAGAAAATGAGCGCGCCCCCCTCCCACCACATTGAGCGTCCCCAAGTTGCAAGGAGAACACCTGGAGATGGAAATGAAACAGAATGGGACGAGAGAGCTTTGGCCAAAACAGGAGAATAGGCCAAGAAGAAGACGAAGAAGTCCTGGCCGCCGTTGCACCTTCAATCACATCCATTATCCGTAATGTGACTCGAGATGATGGGCTGGCCAGCTTGATATGCAATACCTGTGTCCAGTCAAGCCCGAAGACTCCGAAGTGATAGTAAGGTAAAGAAGGGTAGGCTAATTAGGTATTCCATACGGATACGTGTGCCTAAACGCAAGTCTGTTTGCAATTGGAAGCAAACCAGGACCACCGTGGGCAAGTTGATGGCCTGCATATTCCATATTCCTTTTCAACACCCACACCTTAAGCTAAGGTACTTACGATGTAGTATACGAACCTCCTGAGTGGATGCAGGCTTCTCTCTTTTCCTTGTTTCTTTATTCTTTTTTTTCTTCTTCTTCTATCTCTCTCTCTCTCTCTCTCTCACTCTCTCTCTATTTTTTCCGGGTCCCGGCTCGTCAAATGCGTCAGATGCCAATGTTAATGTTAATGTCAATGCCCCGCCTCACTCACCGAATTGACCGGGTCTCCTCCATCGCCAAAACACTCAGAAGAATCGACGGGCTCACCCATTACGGCATCTTACAGCCTCTACCGAGATGGATGTCCGAGGTATCCGCACTCCAAGGCACGACACGGACATGGCCATGGTCATGGTCATGGTCATGGATACGGCCTAGGCACACGCCGCGCTCCCCTGCCCGAGCCAGATCAATGGTCTCATCTAGACCGTCGTCTCTCGAGGCCACGGACGTCATACCAGATTCGACCTCCCGCCAAACGCCATCACAACCTTGTTTACACCGTGCCGTCAAGACGACGTTGGATGTCCCGACCAAGCATCGACCAGCTATCGTCGGTCCGTCCTCGTCCGCCAATTACGCGAAACTACGACATGTTGCTGTCTCTTGGCTGGAAGGGCAATTGACGCCCTCGGTCAAAGCTATTCCCCATCGCCGAGAAATACGGACGAGTAACCTGGACACGGCCGTTGTTCCTCATCCAGCCTTACTTCGGTGTGGATACCAACGGCACTTCTGTCTCTCTTCCCTCCCGTGCATGGAACCGGACTTTGAGGGAGAAAAAAGCTGCACAAGCAAAAAACCCCCCAAAAGATTAGAAAAAAAAAAAAAAAAAAAAAAAAAACTCCGTGCGGAAGAAGGCAGCAAAAAGCCAACCATCATACATCCAAGGTAGCACAGGGGGGCGCTTTCCGCACAACGCTGTGCGCACCAACTGCTCTGGCACCGCATCGACGAGTCCCCGCCAGCAAACACAGGGGATCACGTAGGAATTCGGGTCGGAACCCCCTAGCGTCCTTCTCTTCATCGCCGGGACCTATGCTCGAGCAACACTTCCACTTGTGTTTACAGCGTAGTGCCGGAAATCTCCTAATTTATATTAACCCAGATTGCTGCAACCAAACAGGCCCGTCCCACTGAAGCACGGTTCACCACTCACTGCGCATGCCAACGTTGGGCTTTCCCACAACCTCTTTGTTTGACTTGTGTAGTATCGCTGGCGAAATCAAGCCTATACGGACACAAGAGGGGAAGATGGAATTCAACACGAGACGGAGGAAGAGAGGAGGAGAAGGTAAAAGAACAACAGCTTGGCCAACGCGCCAGGAGCTGTCCCCGTCCCATGCTGACCCTTTCGTCCCTCCACAGCGGTCTTAGCATGCGAAGTCGTGGGAAAGGGAGGGGTGCGCATCCAGGGTCTGCAAAATCCGAGCAAATTGCGTTCCCTGCTGACACCCATCGAAACAGCCTGTCTTGCTGCCAGGGGCCGGGGCTCACCAGCGCTATCCCGGACGGCACGACCGTGGCCGAGATATCCACAGTACAAGTTCAACCTTTCTCCTGCTACCTTGCCCAACTCGCACGCCCTCTTCCAGACCTCGAGCTGACATGACCAGCATGCCATGCCGTTCTCCCCTTGCTCAAGACATGCCTCGGTCGGTGTACACTTCCGCTTTGCGATGGAAAACACCACCCGTCGACCCATAACCAGCAAGATGACTCTGCCAGTCAACCAACCCCCGTCGCGGGGATTCAATGGGAACAAACGGCCAACTTGCCCATGTCCCGTGTCCCGTGGACGTTTGGGACGTGGACCGTGACTTTTCGCCACGGAGAGCACGGAACGCGAGGAACAGTCTCCTCGAAAATCCAGCCCAGAAACCCCCCGAGATTTGAGGTCCTCTCGCTGCGAATTCAAGCTAATCAACGACCACAGCCTCGCCTTCGTGCTCGTCATTGTTCTTGACGTGTTGCCGTGCTTGCCTTGAGCAGATTTAGATTCAATTAGTTCCGGCCGCGCGTATCAAACCGCTCTGCGAGAGGAGGCCTGGTTGCATTGGTGACCAGCAATGATGATCGCTGAGACAGTTGTCGACACGAACCTGACACAGCCGCGAGTCGTTACGAGGATGATCATAAGGTCTACCATTTCATTCCCATCCCGTTCATGCTGAGCACGTGCCGAACATGGGAAGGGGTAACCACGTTCCAAAGGAGCCCCCCAAATGCTCTTAACCTTTCTCTCTCTCTCTCTCTTGATCGCGACATTTGAGCCTACCGTTGCATCCGAACCCTGGCCCTCGATGAGTCTGTGACACAGACAAAACCGGGAGAAGCGCTTTGAGCTTCTGCACAGTTCACGGCTCGTGCGCTTGGCTAGTGGGAACTACTGTGGAACAAATCAATTTGGTCGAGAAATTTCTCGCGTTATTTGGGGTAACTATAGGGGGGACCGGCAGCAGATCATAGAGATCACTTGGAATTCAGACGAGCACGCTCGCCCTGCAGAGGCCGGACAGGATATTCCACGTTATGACGGCAAGATCTGGCGCCACTCGAGGCGCCGCCCAGCTTTCACCTCGACGGCACTGCATTTGTTGTTCCGTCGCCACACACGAGAGGAAAACTCTTCACTAAAGCTCGGACCCTGTGACTGCGCGTTGCCCATCGTGCAGAGACAAGACGCACTTCGAGCCGGAGAAAGAAACAAGAAATATGAACATCACGATGGGATTTTGGGTAGCCTCGAGCGAGGGTCCAGATGCGGGTAGACAGAACACTATGGGGCCATCGAACATCCATCCACATCAGACGAAGACAAAGGGACTACCGCAAACCGTGGAGGCCTTGTCTGCCGGGGCCAGGGTTGGAAAAGACCACCTGCGGCGCGGCGTCTAGTGCACCAGCACTACTACTATGTGTGTACCCACGTACCTAGCATGCTAGTGGCACGACCGGGGCCAACCCAGTGACAGTGTTATCAACGCGGGACGCAGATGTCAGCCGAGCGCCCTGCAGATCGGTATCCCGGGTTCCAAGAGAAGCTCGGTCGGAATCCTTCCAGCTCTGAGAAGCTTCCTGGCAGGGCAGAGGCCGCATCAACCATCAATGACATGGCCGTCAGGGATCGAGCGGAAATGCCATCTTCGTCCTGGGTTTGGCCTGACAGCTCGAATCGGTGAGTACGAGACGGACGCACATTTCCAACGTACATTTCCTGCGGTGCGAGCGCCGATTGCTGGTTGCCCGCTTCTTGTCACGGCAAGCCGATGCCACCACTGGCGAATCAAATCCCCCTTCGTGTATTGACTGCAAGAGTGGCTTTGGGTTGACTCCACAACATCATGGCTACCAGCGTGGCACAGAAGTAGTCAAGCAAAGGAACCCTGTCTGTCGCCTGGCGCTGTCCGGCCACCAGCCACGACTAGGCACAGGCGAATGAAGCCAATCTTAATGAGCTACCTGGAACTCATTTCGCTGCGCAATAATTAACAGCGGCACACGTTAGAATGACCTGTGGGACATGTTCGACCAACACAACCCTGGCCGATGGTCGAGACGGCGGCCAAACCTTGGGCGCTGTTTATCCGCAAGACTGATAGTCAGGAAAGAGCTGTTGCGAACAAGGCACACAGGAGAGGGAAACAGAAAGAGTCGGAAAGGCTAGAGATGAATGACAAACCTCGGATGCGCAGCGAGACCTTTTAGAGAGCTCGGGCCCCGACAACGATTGGTGCATGAAGAAAAACGGATTGCTTTCTCACAACAAAATGGGGTTCGAGAGGCAATTAAGTCGATCATACGAATGCTATCAGGGGACATTTAACCTTGGAATAATGTAATGCTATAATGCGAGACGGTAAAAACTGCGGCGGGTGTCTCAACACACGCCTCAGAAGCCATCGACCCGGGGCTACGATCTGGAACATCGTGGAAGTCGGCACCCTCTTCCCAAGCCACATGGCTTGTTCAACGGCACGCTCGCAGCATTCGCTTCGCAATGTCTCCAATCATGATGGACATGTCGTTGCCGCCAAGTGCAGCTACTAGTCCCACCACGGGGGAGCACGCCTATCGGTCTCATCAGGAACCAGAGCCAAAGTCGGACCTCGAAGGCGGGCGACGGGAGTATTAATGACTCGCTTAACCGGGCGGACAATCCTCGTCAGCCAGACGAAGTGACCGGGCAAGGTTGAACAAGCAGTGCAGTCGGAGCCGTCTGGACTTCGAGTCCGCATCGTTTTGCACGCAGATGCAGCAGCACGACAATCACCAGCCCATGTGGTAGGGTCCCTATTCGGGATGGCACGGTCACATCAGCGCATCCGAAAGAGGCCGATGGTCGTACCGTGGTTGAGGATGAGGTTGGCATCTTGTTGGTGGGATTTTGATCTTACCCTGGGCCCCAGATGTGTACCGTACGTGCGCGCAATCAACCGGTCTGGGATGGAGGGGCGACGGCGGTGAGGGCGGCTCTGGATAGCGGCGGAGGGACCAATCGAGAACATGTTCGGTCGCTGATCGGACGGGTGAGGACTCAACGGTGCCTGAGTTGAGCGATCCCTGGGCAGCCACGCAGGTTGCTTGCAACGGGTGCGGCGGGTGGGATCCAATGATGCAATGGCGGTTCAAAGAAACAGGACGAACGAGAGGACGCCGAACGCGAACAGGCTGCATGCCGCATACACCTTTTACCTGTTTGCTGACGGCTGCTTTTGCATTTGCAGAGATGCTTCCTCTCTATCAAGTCATGTCGACGCTTCTCTTACAGTTCATGGTATGAGCAATGCAAACCGGTACCCTCACACAACCTTATCCCTGCCGCAGCACCAGCATTCTCCCAATCTGCTGCATTGGGCTGGGGGCAGCTTAGAGAGCTCGGTTGTTATGCGAACCACAAGTTGGATGGGTGTCCCCATTACGATGCCTTCGTGATGCCGGCACTTTTGATTACCTACTCCGCAGCGGGATGTCCATATGTTTCGCCCTCACCTTGTGCACCGTAAAGACTTCATCGGAAAGACTGCCTACCGACCAAAGTCAGATGGGTCACCAAGCATCGAAACCGTCGTCAGCAGCAAAGATTAACTCCGAACAAGCGAGCACCACGAGGAGGGATTTGTTGGTCCTCAGCGGCGAGAACGAACCCGTATAAGCTTCCATCGGGGTGGCCGTTTGTGACGATGGTGGTCGGAAGATTTGGAGAAATTGCTCGAAGCCACACATTGGATGGAGACAAGCAAAGAGGAGAAATTGGGGAAGACGTCGAAGCGCGCGCACACACACACACGTAGGAAGCGGCGCCCAGAGACGAGGTAAAGCCACGCGGAGACACCAAGCAAAGCCACCTGAACTTCGCAGATGGCCCTGGCCCTGATCCTGGCCTTGATGCTACGGCTGACCCCCCTGCCCTGGTCTGCGAGGTGCAATTCTGATAGGGGGAGAGGACAGGCCGAGCGAATCACAGCAACTCGTAGATTTGCAAAGAAACGCAGAAGTTGACGATGACACGAACCTTACAAAGAACGCAACGGCTGCACGTTTCAGCGAATTCAACACGCCCGTTAAAGAGGGGGGTGGTTTAACTCGCCGGGCCAGAACATGAATAGTGTCCGTCGAAGGGATTGTCCGAAATATCGCGATCATGTCACGCGAGGTACGTGTTCCGTCCCGCGCCTTTTCACTCTGGCGTATCAGTATGCCAGCACGAGTTCGGGTCGTTCCCGCATAAGGTAACGTGGGGCGCGGCGCGATACTCAGGCCCAGCCCAGTATCGAAGGCATTGCTCAATGCCAAAGTGGTCTCGACGCGACTAGGCACGCTACTGTCCGGCTGGAGATTGGAGGTGCGCACCCCCGATATCTTGCCCTCAGGTTGCCAGCACTGAACTGCATTGTAGACGACCGGGGGACTTGGTGGCCTAGACTTTCTGACGCGGACGAAGGCTTGAGTCTCAAGAGACTCATCCTGCTGCCGACGGCCTAACTTAAGATTCGATATGGAACATGATGCGAGACTTTGACTGGCAACTCAGCAAAATTGCCAGCCGGAGGGCCTGTTCTCCCCTCGCAAGTCTCATCAGGCTCTATGCGCTTGCGGTAAGGTTTCCGGCTGACTTACATTAACCGTCACTACCCCGAATTCAGTTGAGCGGTGCCCGCACCGGCCGGTTTCCTTCCATGTCGGGCGACATGCCTTAGCACGGCACCGGCGCTGGGGGCTTGGGGACCCGACTAACGCAAGGCAAGGTGCAGTCTCTGGCCTGTCTTGCTGGACCTCTACGCTAACCAGGTACGATCATCGACCTACCTAGGTACCTCCTGGTAAAGTAGAGCTTATCCTCGACAACTCCTCACCGTTGTTGCAGCCGGTTATTCGTACCCCATCACACTTACATGCTTGGCTCACTGCTAACCTACGGGTGTCGAAAGCAGCAGAGGTGCTAATGCACGGCAAAAGGAAAAAAAAAAAAAGAAGGCAAGAAGAAGAACCTTTTTGAGGGTGGGATACCTAGCGTGGAATGGATGCGATGAGCTGGCCACACCGAGCCAGAATTTCAAAGGTGAGAGAACCCCGGACCTGCTTGCATCGGTAACGCATGCATGAGAACGGGTAGCGCCCGGTAGAGGAAGCGGAGAAAGAGAAGGGTAGAAAGGGGAGGTCCGTTCGTCTTCTTTCTTTTGAACAAGGGAACTGGTGATAACCTCGACTCCAACCTCGACTTCACCTGCTTGACAATGGTGCCCATGGCACTTACGGTCACACGGTCAAGACTCGGGCGGCCTTTCGTAGAGCATGAGGATTTTCTTTCTTCCTTTGTCCCCCCCCCTCCCTTCTTCTGTCCATCGACAACTACAAACACATGACGCTGGAAGATGGGTGAGGAGGAGTAGTAAGGCATGAGAAACGGGCCACTTGTTGTCCTGCGTGGCGGTGGGTGATGGAAGCCATGGATGGAAGCCATGGCCAGCTAACGAAAAGGTCTCGGCTCGCGGTTCGTTTCTTAGGGTGTTGTTGTTCCCTGGCCCTTTTCCTTTTTATGCGCCTTGCATTTTTTTCTGCTTGCCCTTACCTGCAAATCAACAACAGCAAACCATACCTACTAGTCCCACCGAATCTCTCATTCGCCTTCTCGCCGCCTTCTTGCACCTGACCTCAGTTGAGTATGCGTAGATCTCGGAAGACATCCGGGACTCGGCTCTCACCAGCAATGTACAACGTACGTGACATACGGATGAGGTGGGTACTTGGACATCATGCATGTTGATGCAAGCAAAGGGTACCTGATCTGATCTTGCCCACCGAAGCTGAGGTGCTTGAATTTCTTGCATTCCGTCGCCCCAATTCCTTTTTCCTTCTCTCTTTCCCAAGTCTCGACTCGGCCTAATTCAACTAATACATCACGCATGGTGGACGGCTCACAACAAACAGCCATCAACACCACACTCGAGCCATCCGACGAAGTGGTGGAGAGTCTTCAACAACCGTTGTGCCCTGGTCCATGTCGAGGCCCCCATCTCCTCTTTACTATAGTACACCTTCCGTTTCCCCTCGCCTGTTGCGCGAGAGGCTTCTAGCTTCATCCTCTTTCGAATGCCCTTTTCCCAACCCCATCTCAGCCCGCCCTACGTAGTAAACCCCTCGTCCGCTCGCCTTGCCCGGCCGGCCAGACCGTTCATCCACGGATTGACTGGCTCTGATTAGTCAAGACCCGTTGGAGCAGTGGCGACACCGGAAAAATAAAACAAAAAGAATAAAGGGTTACCCATGGCCCATGGCGGCTGAAAAGCTGACAGGGTACATGCTGGTCTTTTTTCTTCTTTTCTCTCTTTCTCTCTCTCTCTCTCTCTCTCTCCTTCCTCATTGCGTGAGCTTCATCCACTTCGATTTGAGTCTATCCTAGTCAAACCGAGGCCGCGATCCTTGCTCTCGACCCTTAGTATCATGGCTATCACGGCCGAGCCCGTGAATCTCGTACATTTCCGCGCGGGTGGGATCTCTCCCTATGCATCCCCTCCCCTTTTCACGGACTCGTTCATACCGAGCACGAGGCTTTGATAAGGTTCGTTGCGTTATGCTCGGGTCGCATCCACTCAACGCAGCCCCGATCAAGCATGGCTCCATGATGCGGACGCGGACACTCAGGACAGCGTGCCCCATTCAGGATGTTGTCCCTTGAATTTAGGATGTTGTGTTGCGCCTGCATACCTCACTGCTATATCTCACACATGACGAAGGGATGGCACGGATAGGTCCTCATTATCGCGCACCAATGCCCCCACACTGCCGAATCCATCGTGCCGCACTGGAAGGTGGTTCGTGATGACTCGGACGAGGTACCAAGGAAAAAAAAAAAAAAACGTCACCGCGCGCTTTGCGGATGCCCGCCGTCACCTCCACCTCCGCCGCCCGCCCCGGCCTCGGGCTGGGATCCTGACTTACTTTGACATGCTCAACCTTGGCTGATATCCGCCTCCATCTCTCGGAACATGCGCTAGGGCGCAACGTGCCGGCTGCCTCTGCTCAGGCGCCACCAAACTCCCCGCTAAGACCTTCTGACTTGACTAGTGTACTCTCATTGTGCATTCTCGTCTCTCATCGAATTTCAAGCTCAAAGGACCCGTCCGTGGCCGAGACAGGACGTGGGTGTAACCGCAGACAAGAGTCAGGCATGCCAGACCGACATTGACGGCCTGCCATGAAGCTCGAGCTTTCCTCCAGGATCATGGCGAGCCAAGACACGGGCATCTACAGTACCTTATCGTAGTACGTAAAAAATCTCCCGTGGGCAGCACCACCCACCAACCAGCCTCACCGAAAAGGGTAGGCATCATGTCCCGTGGCCGGGGAGAACGTGGCATGAACATGACAAGAACTCTTCCGTCCGAGCCCCGTCGTCTTCTTTCTCCCGAGGCCATGCTCTGCCATGCTTCTACCGTGGCTGCACTCTCGGGCACGTCGGATCCCAACACGCAATATGCATCCTCGACGTCCTCACGTTTACTTGCCAGACCTCCTGCTGCGACGTCTTTCAAAGGCTACGCGCCTAGGCATATAGTGTACCAAGGGAAAGATACATACAGTACGTTCTCGCCCCTCCCCCCCTTCATGAGCATTGTACGCTACCACTTGGATGTAGACAAGTACATTCAGAGGGAACGGTCGGCTCCCTTACTATGTATGTAGGTCGTGCAGTTCCGTCCCATTCCCCAAGCAAGCAACGTCGGCCGTCGAGGGAAGGGTTCGGGTCTGGCGCGTCCGAACGCTGGCAGTTGTGATGTAGGTACGCGGTACAGATATTATCCTGCCCCCTCCTCGTTCTTATTACTTTTCGTCCAATGCCACCATCTCAAACCCGTCATCTCATCTCTCTGTTACCCTCGCAGGTCGATCCCTCCGCTTGTCTCTCCACACTTCCCACAACCTTCTTTTCGACCCCATCGGTCCTACTCGGCTCACACCCCCTTCCANCATCCCACCGTGGCCCCCCGCTCCATGCATCCACGTCCGCTCATCTGCCTCTCCCCCCCTTCCCCTGGACCCTGGGCGACCACCACGCCACCGTACACCATTACCGTCAGCAGCGGCAACAGCAACAGCAATAGCGACAGCAACAGGTGGCTACCATCGCCGCCACCGGCACCATTCCTCCAACGACGTTGGCTCGAGCTCTGCCATGCTTTCTCAGCTTGGCCTGTCTTGTCTCGCCTTGTCGTGTGGTTCTGGATTTGTCCCGAGGCTCTCAGAGGTCCTGTGAACACGTTACAGTAGCTAGCTAACTTTGGCAACCACCTATCTCAGCTACAAACTACTGGGCTCACAGCTGCTCTCTTTTCTTTGTTCGACGTCGTCATCCTCGAGCTGCTCTCTTTCTTGCTGACTTGACACGGCCATCTAAGGCTTTGGGATACGATTTTGCCATTTAGTTACCTGCTCTCTTTTCTTGTTCTTTCTCTCCTGTGTCATCTTTTCCAAAGTACTTGTTCTGTTCCCGTTGTTCTCCCATTGCCTGTTGAAATCCTAGCACCCAGTCATCACTCAACCTTTTCCTCTCCTCGTGCTCTCTCTATCTCTCTCTCTCTCTCTTGTCACGCGTGGTATTCATAGCTTGTACATCTTGTTCGACAACCAGTTGTTATACCCCCTCGTCCATTACATAGTCCCATGTAGTATGTTATTTGCTGCCCATCCATCCCATGTTATCCACGCCATGCCATGCCATGCCATCCCATGGCATCCACCACTCAAGGCGGTCCTCTTTTCCTCCTTCCTGGCTCCCGGCTACGTTGTACATTCATCTCCATCCTGCTGGCTGTCAACCGCCATTTGCTGCCGGCTCCGACATTCGAGACAACGTCCACCCCTCCCTGTCCTGCCCACTCCCACCTGAACCGTCCCTCCTTCGCATCCCCAATTAAATTTGGCACTCTACGCTGTGTGTTGTTGCATATACACACCCACTGATGATTATGATGATGCCGATGCTGGTGATGAGACGGCCTT